>JBAGKO010204361.1:0-13718 GCA_037177275.1 Acacia concinna
ATGACTATTTTCTCTAGCTTGTTACAAGAGATTGAATGAGTTATTTGAAAATAGATGTTGGTTTTGACTCGAGAGAGATTTTCCAAAATTTGTGAATCTTAAGCAAACACATGATATTTGATTAATGCTAGTTAAGAATTAATTAATTGGTTTTATGAAGTATAGAGCAGAAAAGTGATCCTAGAGTCTATATTCTTGGAAGTTAGAATCTCATTTACATTTACCTTTATCAATTTTTAGTTTTAACACTAGTTTTAAAATCCTTTTTTCAAATCAAAACTTGTTTAGCTTAATTTGATTGAATGCATTAGCCTTTTGTTTGACAACTTGTTTTACAAAATCCTTGTGAGAATGATACTCTATTCACTATTTTTATTACTTGCATGACTCGTGCTCTTGCGATGCGAACAATTATTAGTTTTTATTTTTATTATAGTTTGTATAACATTTGAATCTCCTCAAATATAATTTAATAGTTGTTCTATTAGTTTATCAAAACTAAGTTAAAACATCAAACATTGTATGTTTAACCAAAAATAAAAAACATTAAGTCCAAAAACTAATGTTTACAATCAAATAAATAACTAGATGAAGACAAAAACTATAAACTAAATACTAAACAATATGAATAACATTTTCATTTTTTTCTCCATGTCTATCATCATCACTATCAACTAAAGGTTAAATTTATTTAAAAAATAAATAAATAAATAAACGAGCTAGCTTGCAACCCTACAAGGTTAGCCCATTTAAGCTAGCAGCCCTATAGGGTAGCATACTTTCATACCCTAATTTACTAGCTCGACCTATCAATTAATCGAGCTTAAAAGGGTCGGCATGACCGACTTGGCTTGATTTTTCAGCTCTATTTCTACCTATATTAAATAGATACTTTAATAATAATTATTCCCCACTTACCACTAATTCTCTCTCATATTTTCCACTCATTCTCTCTTATGTATTTTAGAGGGTTAAGATACAAATTTAACAATAAACTACTTTCCTATGGCGTTTAGCACAGTTAACTATTTTGGAGTACAAAAATAGACATGTGATCGCCCCCACAAATATACAAGATCGATGTAGTAATAATAGTATTCTAGGGTGTTACCCACAGAGAAGTTAGAATTTACTAATTTAAATGAGATTTGAGTAACAAGAAAATATATTCTAACACACTAACAATCAATTTAAAGCAATAGGGTTGATGATTTCTCCATATGTTGCTAATTCTTATTATTTGAGTTGACTCTTTTATTAATTATAGTGATAATTATCCCAAAAATGTCGTCATATTCTCTCAAATTATTAGTTCCTTTTTAGTTAATGTTGAGCTCATTCCCACAACACCCACACAACTAATTAACAATAGAAATAGATGTAAATATAAAAAATCTAAATATATTCAAGAAAATATCATAAAGAATAGTCAAAACAAAAAGTTAGCTTTTTTACTGCACTACATCCCTACTCTAACTAAGAAATTTAGAAACTCATAATTAAAATAATAAATGAGAACACCATTTTAAAATTCCTCATCAAAGAATAACAAGAAATCTAAAAATTAAGAGAATAAATAGAATCAGTTTTTATACTCCGAAACTTTTGTACCTCTTGGAGTTGTGGAAATTCCGTTTTGAGTGTATCAATCTTACAGCTATTCTTTATCGGGCAACTCGTCTTTGGTTTGCGTGAATCCTTCTTTTTGGCCTATTAGCAGCTATTGTGCAATACTTGATTTCATCTGCTCTGATTCTTTAATTTAATAAATATTCTCCTTTTAACATCAACTCTTCACGTAGCATTTGACTTCTTCAGCTGTAGATGCAATATCCAATATGGGACCAACAATTATATGCATGTATCTCCTTTTTCTGATTCTTGCCTCTTACCGTTTTTTTAATTATTTTTCTTTTTGTCTTTCCTTTAAAATAGAACATATACATAAAAGATAATTTATACCTCATAATTAGATGTAGGGAAAAATATATATAAATAAATCAAATATGTATAAAATATTTATTAATTTAATATAATTCATTGCAAAATTTATATATATTTAATTATAAAATATGTGCTTATCAACATGATTAATTTTTTTTGGAGCAATAATAACAACACCGTTAACTGACTTAACTTCCGTTACTTTTTTAATATATTTTTAAAATGTTAAGGTGTAAATTTAGCGATAAACTATTTTTCTGGGGCCGCTAACACAATTATTTTTAGTAAAAGCATTTACAAGGAAAATATAAACATTTAGATAAGAGCATTAATATTAATGTCCTTACTTTATTTTGTTTCTAAGAGAATTTAGCATTTACATTATAATTATATTGATTTAAAATAATCTAGAAAGTTAAAAAATTTTGAACAGTCACATATTTGTATTGTAAATGCCCATAATTGTCTTTCTATTGACAAAACATAATTTTATTGCACTTTTTTCTTTTCAAAATACAATTAAATTTTGTTAATATAAAGACACTTATAAGCTAAATACTAGCACATCTTCTGATCAAGATTTGAGCAAACAAAAAGTGATTCTTTCGCCATAACCAATTTTCAATTCATAAAGGAAAATATAGGAAACACGCATTTCTTTTGAAATTATCTCTCTTCTTTATCTCCTCGAGATGATAAGGAGGAGATCATATAAAGTGAGATTTGATTACCCGTAATAAAAAATATTATCATTGTTTATTTATTATGTTAGATGAATAGAAAATAATATTCCGAATGAAGGATCACATGGGAAAACATCCTGAAATATTATTTATTCTTAAGAATAAGATAGTACAATAAAGCCTTTATATAGGCAAGAATAGACTAACCCTAATCTAAGAAACTAATAAAATCAAATCATAAAATATTCATATCAAATCATACTATATTAAGTAATAAATCTCAATCATAATATTAATTAATTTCCTAATTCTATAACTTTATATTCTTAACATTCCCTCTCAAGCTAAAAGCTTGGATGTGAATTGCAACATATCACTAAGGAAATCTCAACACTCCTACTGTATGACTACAAAATCTATAGCCTCATCCAATAACCTACTCCTTCATATATAGCTGAACAATAGGTTTCAAAGCAACACTTCAAACGTCTTACAAAAGACCAAACAACATTCCTAAAAAATTCTGCATTTACTAGACTTTAATCTCATCTAGCATACACACAAGATTGTTATGCAAGACAACAATTCAAGCAAGGCATCAAGTGGTGTGGACAATATGAGCACAGAAGGTTCAGATTCAACCTTTCCAAACAAAAGCTGGGGACATTACAGTTGGGGTTCTCACGTGTATACCTACAACCCTTACAGTTGGTTCAGGACCGTCAAGTCTAAAAAATAATCAGAGATCGCTTATTATGACAAAGCACTTCATCAGGATTTTCCTTGGACTAATGTTGTTTCGTGACCAAACTTTGAGTGCTAATATGCCCAACAAGATGTTGTAATTGAGATGTTAAGAGGAGGTAGTCTCAACCTTTCTGTGATGGAGAAAAGAGGTAACTTCTCATGTAAGCTACTCTTCCGAAAGATGCTGACACCGAGTGATGTGGGTAAGTTGAACAGAATGGTCATCCCCAAGAAAAACGGCACTATGCGTTTCCCTGTAATGTCTAAAAGAATGGAAGAAAATGTGAAAGCTGGCATGCTAGATGAGGTGAAGGTGGATTTCTTCGACTGGGCCATGATAGCCCCTTGGATATTCCAATACTGCTACTAGAGGAGCAGTTAGAGTTATGTGTTCACAAAGGGTTGGATTAGGTTTGTGAAAGTGAAGGTGAATGATGTTGTGGCCTTTTACTTGTGTGAGGTCCAAAGAGAAGGAAAGGACGACTGAACACCAAAAAAACTTAATCAAGACAACTCAAAGAAAGAGTCCAAAATTTCAAAACGACTCAAATTTTATTATTACTCGAAGAGTCCAAAATTTCAGAATGACTCATCTAGCATGTTGGTTTTCGCGTTTTCTTCCATTCTTTTAGACATTTCAGGGAAAGACATAATGGCGTTTTTCTTGGGGATGACCATTCTGTTCAACTTACCCACATCACTTAGTGTCAGCATCTTTCAGAAGAGTAGCTTACGGGAGAAGTTACCTCTTTTCTCCATCACAGAAAGGTTGAGACTGCCTTATCTTAGCATCCCAGTTACAACATCTTGTTGGGCATATTAGCAATCAAAGTTTGGTTGCGAAACAACATTAGTCCAAGGAAAATCCCGATGAGGTATTCTATCATAATAAGCGATCTCCGGTTTCTTTTCAGACTTGATGGTCTTGAGCCAACTGTGAGGGTTGTAGGTATACACGTGAGAACCCCAACTGTAATGTCCCTAGCTTTTGTTTGGAAAGGTTGAATCCGAACCTTCTGTGCTCATATTGTCCACACCACTTGATGCCTTGCTTGAATTGTTGTCTTACATCACAATCTTGCATGTATGCTATATGAGATTAAAGTCCAACAAATGCAGAATTTTAGGAGTGTTGTTTGGTCTTTTATGAGACGTTTGAAGTGTTGCTTTGAGACCTATTGTTCAGCTATATATGAAGGAGTAGGTAATTGGGTGAGGCTATAGATTTTGTGGTCATATGGTGGGAGTGTTGAGATTCCCTTAATGATCTGTTACGATTCACATTTAAGCTTCAAGCTTAAGGTGGAGTGTTAGGAATAGAAAGTTCTAGAATTAGAAAATTAATTAAAATTTATTATTTAATATATTATGATTTAATATGAATATCATTATGATTTGATTATAAGGTAAACGCTAAATGCTTAGGAACAAAATAAAGTAAGGACGTTAATATTAAATCTCCTATCTCAATGCTCATATTTGCCTTATAAATACTTTTACAAAAAATAATTGTGTTAGTGGCCCCAGAAAAATAGTTTATTACTAAATTTACACTTAAACATTTTAAATATATATTAAAATATAGGGACTGAGACCCATATTTCAAAAAAAAAAACGTAACAAAAGTTAAGTAAGTTAACGGTGTTGTTATTATTGCTCTAAAAAAAATTCATCATGTTGATAAGTGCATATTTTATAATTAAATATATATAAATTTTGGAATGAATTATATTAAATCAATAAATATGTTATATCTATTTGATTTGTTTAGATATATTTTCCCTTAAATCTAATCATAAGATAGAAATAATCTTTTATGCAGAATCTACTCATATGTTCTATTTTGTATGAAAGAGAAAAAAGAAAAAGAATTAAAAAAACGGTTAAGAGGCAAGAATTAAAAAAAGAATTAAAAAAAGAAGATACATACTAGTGATTTAGATGGCGGACCGGACAGGATGGTTGGATGGGTCAGACCGTCCACCGGCGCTTCACACGGCTTGTTCCACATGGTTGGGCTGCCTATGCAATTAAGATGTTTCGAACCGTCAAAAACCAACATTTAAGTCAGAAACTGGAACGGTTTTCCTCTAATCGAACGGTCTAAAAGATGAAAGAAGTAGGGGAAGAGATGCACAGCCAGAGTAACCAAAAGGTTAAAAAATCCAGAAAAAAAACAGAGAATAGAAATTATTTTACAACTAGTACCTTAACGAGATCCATCCTTAAACTCACTTCTGGCAAAAAGATTAAATGAAGAGCCTTCATGTGTTCAGAAAAAGAAACACGCATGATGTGAAACCGTTGATTGTTGTAAATGGACATTTGAAAATGGAAGAAAGAGGCACCAAGGGTTATGGGTCACCTTTTGGGGGTGTGTCTCTTCTCTCACCACATGGGTACTCAATGTTGATTTTTTTAAAAAACAATTAAAATTGAGGGAAGACAAACGGTCAAAACTTAAAATGCATCATGGTAAAATTAATTTAATATATGAAATGCCATTTAATGGTGATAGTTAAGGTTGTGATTTTTACTCCTAATTAAATGGTATTTTCTATGACTTTTTATCTCCTAATTAATAGTTTTTTTATTCACCATATCCTGATCATTAGTTAAGTCTACCACTTTTCCGAACAATAACTTTTAGCTGATGACTTTTCCAAGCAAATTTGGAGGTTAAAAAAACTTAATATTTAATGTTTTATAAATTTTTCCTTAATAGTGGATTATATGTTTACCCAGTAATTTATAATTAAAATTTCTACTTAGATTTTGAAAAAGAGTTATACTTATATATTTAAAATTTAATTTCTTATGTATTTAATTTTATTCTCTTACTTACCTAAACTTTCAAATATTAATTTGTTACCTAATATGTTGATAAATTTGACATGTTGTGTGTTTATTAACACTATGATATCATATTTGTTACACAAATATTATTATATATGTGTTTATAATATTTTTTTATTTAATTATCACATCACCGGTTTAACCTAATGGTTCAACATTTGAACCATGACCCATTGCTCTCTCTGGCTCGAGTTTCGGTTTGGGTTTTAAAACATTGATACATGCATATAATTGTTGCAGGTCCCATATTGATATTGGATATTGCATCTAGAGAATCAGTGTTAAAGAAATCAAATGCTACGTGAAGGGTTGTTGCACATTAAAAGGATAATATTTATTAAATCAAATAATCCAAGCGGACGAAATCAGGTATCCCACAATTGCTCCTAATAGGAAAAAAAGAAGCAGACCATCGCCACCAACCTAAAACACAATCACAATGAGAGGCCACTTGAAATACTAAAACATAGTCCGATAACCCAAAATTTCTTCTCATCCTCCTTCTCCTTTCTTCTTCAAACTCAGCTATGGTATTGTGTTAGATGAATAGAGAGAGGAAGAGAAAATAATATTCTAAATGAAGGATCATATTGAAACAAATGGGAAAATATCCTAAAATAATATTGATTATTAAGAATAAGATATTACAATGAGGCTTTTATATAGGCAAGAATAGACTAACCTTAACCTAAGAAACTAATCTAATCTAATCAAATCAAGTCAAATCATAATGATAAAATATTCATATCAAATCATAACATATTAAGTAATAAGCCTCAATCATAATATTAATTAATTTCCTAATTCTAGAACTTTCTATTCTTAACATATTAAAATCACCAAACATGCCAATGTGGTTTGGATTCTCTATATTCAACAAAATAATAATAAATATAAAATGTGCATTTGGAGTTAGGCAGAAATAAGCATAGTCTAAAGAAATGTTCCCTACCCTGCTTCATCACTTTCAGGTCTCACTTCTGAACTCTCTAAGATGTAGGCAGCAGCAGCAATGCTTGAGCTTCAAAAGAACGTCCGCAGCATGGTAAGACCAGCTATATTTTGCAACCTCTATCTCCTCTCTTTCTACTTGTTTACATTTTGATAAGAACTTTTCTCCCTTGTTTGCTCTTAAAATATGTTTTTAAAGCATGACTCAACATATATGTTTTTAAAAATAAATTTGCTATTAATGTGCTTCCTCTGGTCTTTCTTATAAGCAATTTTCTCTCTTTTATGCTTGATCCTTAATATCAGCAACTTTATTTTCTTGTCTCAAAATTTAAACTTCTTTTTCCCTTTCTACCTAAAGGTGGGAAAATGGGGCTTGTCTCCCAAAATGCACCTCTATTTTGAAGCCCGGCTAGTTTAGTCACATGCTTGGGTCGGCCCATCAGTCTTTAACATAAAAATTATTTTTTTAATTCTTGAAGAAATTAATTTAAACACTAAAATTTTAAAATTAAGACAAATATTTTTAAAATATTAAATATTTCTGTTTTAATAAATATAATACATAACCATTTGTCTTAAAATAAAATTCTTTAAGAGACAGAGACTCAACCTCCTCATAATTCAATGTGTTTATTATATTTTCTTTTTGTTATAGTTTGTATTATAACATTCAAACCTCCTCAAATACAATCTAATAATTGTTCTATTAGTTTATCAAAACTAAATTAAAACATCAAATATTGTATGTTTAACCAAAAATAAAAAAACATTAAGTCTAAAAATTATTGTTTATAATCAAATAAATACATAAACTATAAACTAAACACTAAACAATATGAATAACATTTTTTGTTTTCTTTTTCCATTTTCATCATCACCACTATCAACTAGAGGCAATTTTGTTTAAAAAAATAAACGAGCTGGCCTACGACCCCCAATTCTATTTTTAGACCGTAAGTTGCCAGCCCAGCTAATGACTTAATTGAGTTTAAAAGGGTCGGCATGACCGACCTGGCTCGATTTTTCAGCTCTATTTCTACCCATATCAAATAGATATTTTTATAATAATTATTCCCTAACAATACTAATTCTCTCTCATATAATTAAAAATCTAAATATATTCAAGAAAATATCATAGGAAGAGTCAAAACATAATAATAAAAAAGCAGCTTCCTCGTTGGGCTATATCCCTACTCCAACTAAGAAATTTAGAAACTCATAATTGAAATAATAAATGAGAACATATTCTCAAATTTCTCATCAAATAATAACAAAAAAACCTAAAAATTAAGAGAAGGAATAGAATCAGCCTTTATACTTTGAAACTCTTATACCTCTTGGAGTTGTAGAAATTCCATTTTGAGTGTATCAGTCTTGTGGCTATTCTTGATCAGTGCAATTCGTCTTGTGTCTACGTGAATACTTCTTTTTTCCCTATTAGGAGCTATTGTGCAATACCTGATTTCGTCTGCTCTGATTCTTTGATTTAATAAATATTCTCCTTTTAAGGTGCAGCAACCCTTCACGTAGCATTTGATTTCTTCAGCTCTGATTCTCTAGATGCAATATTCAATATGGGACCCGCAACAATTATATGCATGTATATTCTTTTTCTGATTCTTGCCTCTTAACCGTTTTTTTAATTCTTTTTCTTTTTGTCTTTCCTGCAAAATAGAGTAGATTTTGCATAAAAGATTATTTATATCTTATAATTAGATTTAGGGGAAAATATATCTAAACAAATGAAATAGATATAACATATTTATTGATTTAATATAATTAATTCCAAAATTTATATATATTTAATTATAAAATATGCACTTATCAACATGATGAAATTTTTTTGGGGCAATAATAACAACATTGTTAACTTACTTAACTTCCATTATTTTTTTCTCTTTTGAAATATGGGTCTCAGTCCCTATTATTTTAATATATTTTTAAAATGTTAAGGTGTAAATTTAGCAATGAACTATTTTTTGGAGCCGCTAACACAATTATTTTTCGTAAAAGCTTTTACAAGGTAAATATGAGCATTTAGATAGGAGTATTAATATTAACCTCCTTACTTTATTTTGTTCCTAAGAGCATTCATCGTTTACATTTTAATTATAGGGATTTAAAAAAATCTAGGAAGTTAAAAAATTTTGAACAGTCACACATTTGTGTTGTGATGCATGACAACATTTCAAGCAAGGCATCAAGTGGTGTGGACAATATGAGCACAGAAGGTTCAGATTCAACCTTTCCAAACAAAAGCTAGGGACATTATAGTTGGGGTTCTTAGGTGTTTGCCTACAACCCTTACAGTTGGCTTAGGAACATTAAGTCTAAAAAGAAACTAGAGATTGCTTATTATGACAGAGCACCTCGTCAGGATTTTCCTTAGACTAATGTTGTTTAGTGGCCAAACTTTGAGTGCCAATATGCCCAACAAGATGTTATAATTGAGATGATAAGAGGAGGCAGTCTTGACCTTTATGTGATGGAGAAAAGAGGTAACTTCTCAAGTAAGCTACTATTCCGAAAGATGCTGACACCGAGTGATGTGGGTAAGTTGAACAGAATGGTCATCCCCAAGAAAAATGGCACTATGCGTTTCGCTGAAATTTCTAAAAGAATGGAAGAAAACGTGAAAGCCGGCGTGGTAGATGGGGTGAAGGTGGATTTCTTCGATCGGGCCATGATGATCCCTTGGAAGTTCCAATACTGCTAATAGAGGAGTAGCTGGAGTTATGTGTTCACAAAGGGATGGATCAAGTTTGTGAAAGACAAGTAGTTGAAGGTAAATGATGTTGTGGCCTTTTACTTGTGTGAGGTCCAAAGAGAAGGAAAAAGGACGGCCAAACACCAAAAAAACATAATCAAGACAACTGAAAGAAAGAGAGCAAAATTTTAGAACTACTCAAAATTCATAATGACTCAAAGAAAGAGTCCAAAATTTCAGAATGACTCATCTAGCACGCTGGCTTTCGCATTTTCTTATGTTCTTTTAGACATTTCAAGGAAACACATGGTGGCATTTTTCTTGGGGATGACAATTCTGTTCAACTTACCCATATCACTCGGAGTCAGCATCTTTTGGAAGAGTAGCCTACGTGAGAAGTTACCTCTTTTCTCCATCACAGAAAGGTCGAGGCTGCCTCCTCTTATCATCTCAGTCACAACATCTTGTTGGGCATATTGGCAGTAAAAATTTGGTCGCGAACCAACATTAGTCTAAGGAAAATCCTGATGAGGTGCTCTGTCATAATTCTCTGTTTTCGTTTCAGACTTGACGTCCTGAGCCAACTATGAGGGTTGTAGGCATATACCTGAGAACCCCAACTATAATGTCCCCAGCTTTTGTTTGGAAAGGTTGAATCCGAACCTTATGTGCTCATATTGTCCACACCACTTGATACCTTGCTTGAAACATTGTCTTGCATCATAGTCTTGCATGCATGCTAGATTCATATTAAAGTCAAGCAAAAGCAAATAAAGAGTATTAGATGTTTTGTTTGGTCTTTTTGTGAGACATTTGGAGTGTAGCTTTGAGACCTATTGTTCAGCTATATATGAAGGAGTATGTTATTGGGTGAGGCTATAAATTTGGTGGTTATGTGGTGGCAGGTTGAGATTTTGTTAGTGATGGTTCACATCCAAGATTCCAGCTTGAGCTAATAATAGAAAGTTATAGAATTAGGAAATTAATTAATATTATGATTGAGATTTATTACTTAATATATTATGATTTGATATGAATATTTTATCATTATGATTTGATTATATTAGTTTCTTAGGTTACTAGTCTATTCTTGCTTATATAAAGGTTAATATCTTATTCTTAAGGATCAATAATATTTCATGATATTTTCTCATGTGCTTCAATATGATCCTTCATTAATATTATTTTTTCTTCCTCTCTTTATTCATCTAACATAGTACCAAGGCTGAATTTGAAGAAGAAGAAGAAAGGAGAAGGAGGATGAGAAGAAATTTTGGGTTATCAAACTATGTTTTAATATTTCTGGTGGTCTCTCATTGTGATCGTGTTTTAAATTGGTAGTGATGGTCTCAGCCTCACCGTTTAGGTTTTCTAGCGATCTCATGAAGCGATCATGTTCTGAGTTAGTTGTTTTGAATTTTAGATTCTTTGTTTGAGTCATTATGATATTTTAGGCTCTATTTCTAAGTCATTCTGAAATTTTGGACTCTTTCTTCGAGTCATTATGAAATTTGAATTGTTCTAAAATTTTGGACTCTTTCTTTGAGTCATCTTGATTACGTATTTTTGGTGTTTGGTCATCCTTTCCTTTTCTTTGAACCTCACACAAGTAAAAGGCCACAACATCATTCACCTTCAACTTCTTGTCTTTCACAAACCTGATCCAACCCTTTATGAACACATAACTCCGGCTACTCCTCACATAGCAACACCAAAACTTCTAAGGAGCTGTCATAGCCCGATCGAAGAAATCCACCTTTACCTCATCTAGCATGCAGGTTTTCACATTTTCTTCCATTCTTGTAAACATTTTAGGGAAACACATGGTGGCGTTTTTCTTAGGGGATGACCATTATGTTCAACTTACCCACATAACTTGCTGTCAACATCTTTCGGAAGAGTAGCTTATGTGAGAAGTTACCTATTTTCTCCATCACAGAAAGGTCAAGATTTCCTCCTCTTATCATCTTAGTTACAACATCTTGTTGAGCATATTGGTACTGAAAGTTTGGCCGCAAAACAACATTAGTACAAGGAAAATCCTAATGAGGTGCTCTATCATAATAAGCGATTTTCGGTTTCTTTTCAAACTTGACAGTCTTGAGCCAATTGTGAGGGTTGTAGGCATATATCTGAGAACCCCAACTGTAATGTCTCCCGTGTTTGTTTGTAAAGTTTGAATTCGAACCTTATGTGCTCATATTGTCCACACCACTTGATGCCTTTTGTTTGAAATGTTCACCACAATAGATTTGGCTATATATGACGGTTGTTTTTTTGCAAATATATGGCAATTTCTAACCGCCATATATTTCTTTGCCATATATATATAGCAGTTAAAAACTGTTATATATTGCAACGAATATGTGACAGTTGCAAACTAGACATGTCATCCATAAAT
The DNA here is from genome assembly GCA_037177275.1 of Acacia concinna. Classification (NCBI taxonomy): domain Eukaryota; kingdom Viridiplantae; phylum Streptophyta; class Magnoliopsida; order Fabales; family Fabaceae; genus Acacia; species Acacia concinna. The sequence goes on from JBAGKO010204361.1 coordinate 12,293, forward strand.
CACATATATATGACGGTTATTGGTTAAAACCGTAATATATGTTGAGAACACATATGACGGTTGTTTCCTAAAGATCGTAATATATAATAATATATGACGGTTGTTTTAAAACAACTGCCAAGCATTTAGACAAAAAAATTTAGAAGCAAGGCATATTTTGTTTGAGCCCCCTATATGTACACACACACACACATATATATATGCAAATGCGTAAATAATATATGTAGATTAGATGAACTATTAGAGAGCATCAGGCAACAGAAGTATATATATAAATATAACAGCAAAAGAATTGAAATAAATTTAAGATCAGATAGTGTCAGATCATATCAGATCTATACTAGATGTCCACAACATAATGTGGAAATTAAAGGCACAGATATGAGAATAATCAGATCAAGCTAGCTAATTAGCAATAAAATAAGTATATATATACATATATATACACAATATGTGTAACATCCTAAATTCATGTATAAGATATGAATTACTTAAGAATTATTAAGGGCTAAAGAGTAATGGGAAAATACGATTTCATTAGCAATTATAGTTACTTATGACTAATTAAAAAGTAATTAGCTATAGTTAATTAATGGAAATTTTCATAAATTCAAGGATTGCAAGGAAAATTCCCCAGATAAAGTTTGAGGCTCAAAGGATGAAGTAAGGTGAAAAATAAATTAAGATGATTTTTCCATTCCTCACAAGAATTTCTAGCTAATTAAAGAGGAAGAATTAGTTATAACTAAATATGGAAAATATCCAAAGGCCTCCAAAATGTGATTGAAAGGAAGGAAATATTAGCCCAAGAATTATAATGAATTATAATATTATTTTCAGCTTTAAAGAATATGGAGAGTAATTTTTAGGATTTTTTATCCAAAATTTTATTGGTAAAAGCTCAAATTCGGAGAAATTCTAGAAAAAAATAGTAAATTTTGGAAATAATGTATAAGAAAAATTGGGGAGTACCTTTGAATTATTTGGAGACTAATGACATTTAGATTGGAATTTTTGGAGACAGTCAATATACCGACTTTACAGAAAATTTATCTAACATATCACATTTTTCTATAAATGGAAGCTAACAGGATGAACAGTACTTAGTCCAACTTTAATTGAGAACTCATGTCAGAATTGCAGGCCAAAATGTAACCAATGGCATGATGAAATATTGGAAAAAGTTAAGGGCAAGTTGGGAATGGAATTTTGCCAAATGGAATTAATGAATGATATTAAGTCATTCATCCCTGTCATTCTCAGCAAAACTGACAAGCAGCACCTGAAAAAAAGAGAGGAAGAGAGAAAGTAGAGGAAGAAAAAGGAGGAAGAACAAGTGGAATTCTACGTGCAATCACACTTCTAAGTAAGTCACTATGCCTAAAGAACTCTTCTAGCTTTATTTCATCAATTGGCTGAAGTTTTA
>JBAGKO010204372.1:0-13717 GCA_037177275.1 Acacia concinna
TTTCCACTCTGAACATCTCATGAAATCGCGTGCCATGGGTAGCCAATATTTCTTGCACCCATGCATGACATATTCTCTTACTAGTCTTGTGAGGTTCTTTGCATAGATAAGGGACCACATACTGGCAAAGCACGGCGGCTAAGGTTTCATACTGTAACAACTCTTCTTCTAAAAGCATTTCTATTTCCTCATCATCTTCCTCCATTTCCTCCAACTACTTTTTATTGTTCCAATTATCTCCTCAATTATACCTGTCAATATAGTTAAATAAAATTGTAAGTATAAAAACCGTGACATGTAAAGAAAGTTAAAAGTTAGTGCACATGTTCACACGTTATACATTGCATTAACGTAAACAAAAGGTAAATATAGTCCACAGTTCATTGCATCATAAGTTACATAAATCTAAGACATCCACACTAATAACCAAAAAGCTAGACCAGATGCCATTATCTCACACCAACATACAATACTAGCCATAAACCATCAACCGCAACCATTTTATCAATGCCCGCGAATTGTTCTTAGTTGAAGCAAATGTTTCTCTAGCGGTCTTGTCATGAAGAAGCTTCATGCATAGAATGCCAAAGTCCTCATCCTCTTGTACTTTCGGGATTGCCCAAAGATCTGTCATAACCTGGTCAATGCCTGCCACTGCTTTTTCCTTTAACGAGTCAGCTCTATCTTTAGAGGTAGTAGCTATCACACTGACTGTTCGGCTATTTGTTTTGATGCTGGAACTTTCTGCCTTTTCATTATATTGTAGCTGTTCCGGCCGCTCTCTTCCTCTTACTCTGGCCTCCTGATCCACTTGGAACTACTGGTGGAGTGACACCTGATAAGTCCACCCCAGTTATGTCATCTGTCAGTCATGTACTACCTGTAGGGTTAACACCAAAAAGCTCTTCTTCGCTATCCCCTAACCCTTCTTCTTCATCCATCGAGGGTTGGTAGAAGTTGTCAGTGTCCACCGCTTGTGGCTCAGGATCTCTATAGGATGGTGCATACCCATATGCCCCAGTAGCTATCATATCCTGAAAAATTAGTCTTAGTTCATGTTCATGCTGCAGGCCAGCGTGTGTGAACTTTCTGTAGCCTCCATTCTCCTGCATACATACCAAAAAATTTACATTTAACTTATTTTTCAAGTAATTTATTACTTACGTCAATAGAACTAAAATGAAACTTACAATTAAGAATAATCGACAATACTTAACCTGTATTTTTTTGTGTCCACCACTCATTCGGTGCAGCTATGGTTTTTTTGTCAAGATCCCAACCCGCACCGGTCTCTTTATTTAAGTCATCCCAAGTCTTCAGTTCTTTCTTCAATACGTCTAACTTATTTCTAAATTGTTTCTGACTATAATCTCTCCCCGTCTTCTGTTTAAAGGTGGAAACAATGTTGTTCCAGCCTTTCTTTGTAAAGTTGTGACCACGATGTTCTTTTTTATATATTTGGTCAATGCATGCAGTGATCAAAACGTCAGTTAAGAAGTCGTCCCATACTGCTCTACCTTGGTCTGAGTCCATAATTCACAAGATGACGGGACAAAACTACCATTTACACCCCAGCAATTATGTTAAGGCACACAAGTTGTAGACAATAATGACAACCAAGTGAATCAAAAACCTCATAAATCACAAACTATAATGAACAGCCAATACTAACAACAAAAACAGAGCCCATATGGATAAAAACATATTACATAAACATGTATCATTCCAAAAATAATAAACTTGTTGGAATGGAAGCAATGAAGACTCACAGTAAGAGAAATGATGTAAATGTCGAACAATCACGAGTCCACCTATATCATTCCAAAAATAATTAAGGAACAAGATTCCTGGAAAAAGACCTTTTTGGTCATTGTCCTATTCAATTGATTCACGTACTTCGCAAAATATTAGATAATGACGGAAAACTAAAACACTACTATTTACATAGCAACATTAATACAGGAATGAGAACATATATACATGAAATATAAGCTTGGATAGTTGAAAGAATGAAATCTACTGTGTAAGCATGAAAATTTCCATACAGACCACGTTTCATAAATTAAAAGCCTCATTTGCCAAAGGACCAAACTAACCCACATAGTTTTGTATTTTCCATATGCAATATAGTTAATATATGATGTCACAAAAAACATAAGTATAATGACAAAAACAGAATCCAAACAATGCATAAGGTAGACCACATGTATTGATCATGACAACCACCAATTTAAGCAAACGAAATTGATACATCAAAACCACAATTTTCCCCCTCAAAGACAACAAAACTGGAAATGCAGCAGTAGTAAAAATAGGATGTTAAAACCAAATCAAACAAATAATAACCTTAAAGTTCACTCAAAATTAAGGAAGAAGAAACAATCATCACGAACAAGTTCTTAAAACATAAAATTATACTACCCAAACTTATTTTAAAAATTAGATTGAAGTTTTACATTTACTTCCATAAGCCTCAAACCCCAATAATAGTTTGTTCTGTCACTAAACTATTGCAATTCCGGTACTAATACTCAAATGCCGCAGACTTACTAATTAGTAGAAGCCATAATCTTCCATATTCTTATAAAGGAGTATCGGATCAAAACTCCTATTAAAAATCTGTGCTTTGGACAAAATGATACAACTTCTCAAGAGTACCATAACCAATAGACAGAATGTTGAGACCACGCTTAGGGAAATTCGATAGCATGAACTTTTTTCATTAATCACACGACCATAATTTAGTTCAAATACAAGAACAGCTTCGACAATATGAGAAATTACATATACAGAGAATCCCCACCAAATGAAACACCAATGAAGGAAACTTAGAGCTAATCACTGACGTCTTCAAACTACAATTTAGATACTAAAAAAAGGATCATATTACGAAAATCCAGAAATTAATAATATATATACACATATCTCGAACCTCTAAATAAATCGAAACATCATTATTTGTTCCTTGTCATTGCGGAATGTATACAAGGAAATAATAGCTTTCATCTAGGTAACTTACCGCCTAGAGAATACAAATAAAGTCCAAACATTAAAATTAAAACCTATAGAGGAAAACATTCACCAACATGCCCTACATAACATATAAATCATTCAGGTTTCTCAGAGATCCACAATCTTCAGCTCCATCCAAATTCATCTGACATTGATAACACTGATAAACCCAGAACTTCATAAAGTTATAGGACTTTCAATTTAAAGATGACAAATTCATCAAAGTTCAGTACAAACTCTTGCTACTAAGATTATAATACCTGAGCTTCACAAGTCATTATAAACTTCCATATCCATAATCTTTTTTCAATCTATTTAGAAGACTCAAGTACCTTATAGCAATAAGGACACATCCTATATCCAACACACTGATTTTCATAAGCTCAAAATACGTTCTCAAACTGTTACACTAATCCTTATGGAATTAAACAAGAAACCTTCATGAGATCACAAAAACTGCAATTTAGTTAAGCTCAAGTATTACTAAAAGCAGTTTAACAATGAAATAGCAAAAATTAACCCCAACCAGCGGCCAACCGAAGAAAGCAAATAAATTCAAGCCACGAATTTCAGGTTTTTCATGACAATCATCTCAAACTTAAAACAAGAATTCTCGTTTAAGCCTGCACAATTATTTGAACAAAAAAGGCATAGTAGATATAAAACAGAACATCTAAGCAAACAGGCAAAAGAACAAACTTGAATCTTCCATCAGAAATTGTATGCAACGGAGAAATACAAATGGCAATAATCAGAAAGGAAATCATACCAATACATTTCCAGTGAAGAGGAAATCAGAAAGGAAATCATACCAATACATCAATACATTTCCGGTGAAGAGGAAAAAAGAGTTCGAAATGGCAATATATCAAGGGAATAAGAAACAAAAATTCAGAGAGACAAAGATGAAGCACTGTGACCTGAAAAGCCACGCTACAGACAAAGCATATGAAATCATCATAGAAGCATTGTTCCCAGAGTAGAGCAAGAAAGATCATGACCTTACAATAAAAGCGACGATGGACCAAGCAAAGAGAGGGATACACCGAATGAGCTTTGGTTTGGTGCCAATGTTCAGGTAGCTTGAGATTCAGGACACCCAACGCAAGATTTGTTCCACAAAAACCCGCGCGACAAACAGAGAAGAGAGCACTATAAATTGCAAGCTCAGGGATGAGATCTATCGCCGACGGACCTTGTACTCTGCAGATTGGCCTCCATTGCACCTTGCATGTGTAGATCGGTGTCCCACTCCTCTCCAGTAGCCGCCGCCAGACGTGAAGACTTGATCCACCAAGTAGATGCAGTCCACGGCGGAGGAAGGCGGGCTCACACGACGGCTCTTCCCTTCTCCTGCGACGGACAACGGTGGCTGCTTAAGGGTCGACGAGGAGAGTGAAACCGAGCTCGTGGGTGTACAGTTTAAATGGTCTCTAATGGATATATATTGGATGAATAAGCACAAAAGAGTTGTTTATAAGAATAAGATCTTATTTTAAAATAAGTTTAGTAAGGTAAATGGACTCCCAAACACTAAAATTTGTTTCCAACTTATTCCACCGTCCGTTAGGGCCCAAAACGTCTGATATGTCAGTCCAAATGGGATACCAAACACACACTTACTGCATGTGCATCCTATTCATATGAAGTGGGTTTTGGCATCCTACTCTTTTCACGGCCTTGCTTTGGTAGGGCTTTTAGATAGGATTTTTTTGGTTGGGCTAGCTAGCTTGTATCTTACGTCCTTTCAAGGTTTGTGCTTCCCATCCTTCGTTTATGGGGGCCATACCTTTTACTTGTATTTTGCTAATCTTTTGCTTAATGAACTTTGATCATTTTATCAAAAAAAAAAAAAAAAAAAAACTTCGCCAGATGCAACACTGGGTCAAATATGTGAAATTGATTGGGTTTAGATTTTGAAGATTACTGTAACAAAGGTCAAGTTGTCATTTAGATTTTTCAAAGAGATTTTTTTTTATTCCACCTCTTTTTTCCAGGTAAAACTTGTCATGTTTACTGTCTAAATTTATTCAAAAAGTTGCCAAAGTTGAGAGAGATATATGAAGGTTATGAGTTCAACCTCCTACCTAATTTGCCAAATTTGGTTAGGGTGTGAAAATAAGTTGGATTTCTGTCAGTGTGTTAAACATTAGACAAAAACTAAAAAATTACAAAAAATAATATTTATCATTACTCTATATGCTATTGGTTTTTCCATTTTAATTTTTTTTATTGATGAAATAATTTTGTTCTTTTATTACAATCCATGTCGCTCGGTCTAGAATGGCGTAACACTTCATGTTCATCTTGTCTCCTTATCAAATGCATAATTTGGTATTTTACTGTTTTTGTTACCAGCGTTTATTGAGCAGGGTTCCTATCTAATAGTTCACTTGTTTAAAAGAATTGTCCCACGAGACTCGAAGTCTCCTTTATAGGGAGGGGAATGTGGTCCTATTTCATACAAGAAGAGAGAACTTGGAATGTGCACATATATTGGCAAAGGATGCACACTCAGATGATTCACAAACTATTTTGTTACATGAAGTTGCTTTGATTTGCAGGTCTAGATTTCTGTATGACAAATCTTTTGTTGTAATAGACTAACTACTACGATAGGTAGTAGGAAATACTTCAAGCTCAGCTTGCCAATGTTATTCAAAAAAAAAAAGAAGAAGAAGAAGAAGAAGAAGAATTGTCCCACCCTCACCCTTAGATAATTTTTTTTAAAAAAAATTCTGGTTGAAAATTTTCTATTTTGATATATATATATATATATATATATATATCCCTCTTTTTAGATATGTCATGAGAAATTTGACTTTGAATCCTTCACCTTTTGGTAGTTATAAAAATTGTGTGGCTCGGTGACCTTGTTATTTTATTTGCAAAACAATATAGTTTATAATCCTTTGGTTTCATTGTCATAATATAGTTTATAAATATTTACCAGAAAAAAATATAATCACGGTTCCATATCCAATTTTATTAGGAAAACCTTTTTCTTCTTTTTTTTGGGGGGGGGGGGTGGTTTGCTCAGAAAAAAAAAGAGGAGAGATTCATTGCAAATTGTGTCTTTAACAACTGCAAATTTCTCGGTATGTGCAAGTTTTTAAAGGCTTGAAAATTGTACTTAGCAACTGAAAATAGAAAAGGGGGCAAAAACATAGCTGTGTCATTGTGCAGATGTATAAAATAATACTTCTTTCATAAAATATATGCTACATTAACTAATCCAATTAATTTCTTTAATTTAATTAAAGTAGGTAAACATGTCTTATAGTAACAACCGGAAGAGTAATAACTTTTGCAATGGAATAAAGAGATCATATGAATTTTAGGGAGTTCACTGTCAATGTGATAAGCCACATGTTTACCATTTAATTCCATGCACTTAGGAGAGCTTTCATTGGGTTTATCATGATAAAATTGCATTTAATTGAATAAATTGGGATTATATGGAATTAATGTGGAAAATATGAAATAATGGTTTAAAAGGGCATAATTGTCATTTTATCCTAGTATTTTGATTTTAGAATATATAGTATTACATTTTATATGAATTATTTCAGGAGAAAATTGGAGAAAAATGAAGAAGGATTGAAGTGCAAAGAAGAAAATATGACCAGGTGCATTTCTATAAAAGAAAGGAGGACCCAGATGCAAAGAAAGAAAAGCGCCAGCTAAAGGTATAAAGAAAAGATAAGGCGGGGTCTGATTCTATATTATTTCTTGGGCAAAAGTGCAATTAAAAAGGTTTAGAAGGATGGTCAAAGGCAGAGAGAAGCATAATTGTTGATTGAGCATACAACAGATGATATTGCAGCTGTTGATAGTGAAGGAGCAAAATGCACTGTTTCACTTAAACTCGGGTGTGATCTTTGCCGTCCAGATTACATACGATTGACCTTATCTCCACCATTGAAAATTATAACAGAGATTAAAATGCACGATCATCTCTGTCCAGAGCCAACACAAGTTTAAATGATAGCCATTGGATCACAACGGCTATCTATTGTTCACCTTCGTCAGCCTCTGTCGGATCCCGACTACTCTAGCCCTGTGACCTGCTCTGGCACCGTAACCCGAATTATAAATCTCGAATTCCAGCGCGAGTTTAGGGATTCTTCTTCCATTTCTTCTCCTAGATCGCGTCGTGAGAGGGAGAGGAAGGGATTGGAGGTGTTTTGGAAGCTTGAGATTGCCTAGAACTGGAGATAATTTCCAGCTCTGATGACAACTTTCGCGAGCTTTTGTGTGATGTTTTCTGCAAATTCGTCAATGATCAAAGGCTAGGCACACATTCTCCATGTGTCTTGAGAATGGTTTGAGCCTTTGTAATAGATTGTAGTCATTTTAATTCAGAATTTCATCTTCATCTGAGTTTCTAAACTTTACCGGTGGATCTATAATTCAGAGTGTTTGATTTGGAACTTTAGGAAGCCAATGCGAATTGTACTAATTGTAGCATGTAATTATGAGTAATTTGTGAATGAATTTGTCTAGGTTTATGCATTTGAGTTCATGAATGAATGAATTATGGTTTAATTAGTTAATTAAACCCTTGGTGCTATTGTACACTTTGTGTGGTGTTTCTCAATGCTTCTAGTTCAGTAGAATTTCTGATTTAGATGACAAATTATATGATATGGATGTGATAACCTAGGCTTAAGAATGCATGGAGAATGATTTTTAATTTGAATTGTCTGTGTGTGAACATTATTGAAACAATAAGAAATAGTGATTTTAATTCTTTACTTCTATGTTTATGAAATATCCAATACTTAATTAGGAGTATTTTAGCTATAGGTATGTACTATGAAATTGTGTTAAATTATTAATTAATTAACCTAGCAATTAAATTAGAGAAGAAGTAGAAAATTAACTAAAAAAAGTGATAGATAGCCTATAGTGACCTAAATTAACTCATAATCTAAAAATTTAATTACTTTTTAAGTTAATAAAATACTATAACCACAATGTTTGGCCACTTTCCGGTGTTTATACACTTCCTATATTCCTTAAAGTGGGTTCCTATGTAATTAAGCAAATTCCATCTGTGTAGGCGTTAGTTGATAGAAAATTGAAGATAGTATAGTAAGCGGCTATAAATAACTTTACAATAAAAGTAGTGTCACGTGGTAAGGGACAAATAGTGGCAAAATTGTTGTGCCTTCATGACACACACAGAGGCAAAAACACAAAGCAATAAGATCAGGATATGCTATAAATGATTGGTATTAGGAAACATGTTCACAAAAGTATTGTTATAGAGATAACATCGTTGTAGAAAGCTGTATTTTTTTCTGAAAAAAAATGAAACTTCCACCAAAATTCTGATTAAAATATAACACTCACAGTAGAATAAGATTAAACGCAATAGCATAGAACGGCTAAAAACTTCTTGGAGGGATTGTAAGAATGACATCAATAAGTTGTATGTTATAAAAATTAATTTTTTTCCAATAAAAATGTGGTGATTTTAGTAGAGCCAACAAAGCTTTGAAAGTGCACAGACATGGAGATCAACCATCAAAAATAGTTCCGGAGGATTTATGTGCCAATTTAGTTAACTCTTTGATAGTGGCTAACCAAGACATTGGGATGAATAGAGCATCTTTGTCTTCTCTATCAAAAAACCAGTCAATGCCCAATATAAAGTTTTTTGAGTGGACTTAGTTAACTCTATTCTACCAGAAATATCACCGCCACTCCAAATCTACAAGTTATCAATTCCAATTTGTATACTTGCAATCATATTAAGACCATAGTATTCCAAGGCTTGGATCACATATAGTTGTACTTGAGAAAGAAAGCGGAAGAGAAATATAAATAAAAATAAAATAAAATTTGCCACAATTACATTTACCTCGCCGTAAGTAATCCTTCCAAGACATAGATACACTAGCCTTGAATCCATGAGACCCAAAACCAAGTGATAAAGTTGACAACACAACTTGCATTCCAAAGTGGATAGTATTCATCAGGAAAGGAGCTGGAAACTTTCCCACAGTGTCACGTAACAGAATTTTATTATACATGTGTACCAAAAAAAATTCAAATCATGAATTTATGCATCCAATAATCATTTGCTTAAGGATGAAACTTACAAGGTGAAAAAACAGGATGCAAGTGTACCATAAAAGTATGAAAAAACATTGTCTTTAGAATATCTAGAACCAAAACAAGATTTGATGAGCTTTGTCCGAATGATCCATGACTAGCTAGAGAAACGGTGAAGCAACAACTTTTTGCATTGCAGCTCCATTTTCAATGTCTAAAAGAATCTATTTCTTAGATTTATTACCATTCAAAAGAAATAGAATCATCCCCCATGGTGCCAACACCATTCATACCCATGCCCTTACTCCGATACCTTATTTGTGGCTGATATGTTTCAATGAAAGGTAATTCAAAATCAGAATCTATGGCTTCATGTCAGCTAGCATAAGCATTACCTAATTGTTTATCCAAATGGACCCTTAAATCTTCATCACACGAACGAGAAAATGGAAGCTCTCTATTTATACCAAAGCCTAGAATTTTATTGTCAATGTTAAATTATCAGCATTGCTCTAGTCAAACTTTTATGAATTCAAGTTGCCTTGCACCATTTTCGATCTGTATAGTGAGTTATAGCCATTTATGTGCTCTGAGACAAATCAAGCCAAGTGAGGGCCAACTGATTCACTACTTGGTACTAAATTAGATAATATAAATTCGCTTGAGTACATAACAAGGAAAATTTCATAAAATGATATTGGAAATAGGGAAAAGACAAATCAGAATAGCGAAATCTAAAAACCCAAATAAGTCAATTTGTACCACCTTTTTCTATATTTACGAAAGTATCACTGAATTTTTAACAATACGAGTACCTTAATTCACAACAAGCGTATCTCAATTAACAATACCAGCATAAATAATTCACAGCGAAACTACGTAGTACCAAATGCTTTTGGTATTGTTAATTGAGATACACTTGTTGTGAATTAAGATATTCGTGTTATTAAAAATTTAGTGGCATTTTTGTAAATATAGAAAAAGAAGTACAAATGTACTGATTTGAATTTTTTGATTTCCCTGTTTTGATTTATCTTTTCTCTATTTTTAATGTCTTTTTCTGAAATTCTCCCTACATAACACGTACTGTTAGCACCTGGAGCACAATTCAGGCAAGGGAGATTTCTTCATAATCAAAGTTGTATGGAATAGTTGCTTATTCACTGCGCAGATGCTATTGAAGCTAATGACATCACTCTCCCCAACAAATCCTATAGGTTCTCAACAATATCTCACGACCTCCCGATGGCGACTCCAACCAGCGTCTCACCGCCACGTTCCTATGTGCCCTCATCTCGCTGCCAAGTCTGGAAGATTCAAAATGTTAGTTGACGTCGCTACAAGTGCCTCCACCACCAACAACACCAGTCTAGCCATTGAAACCGAAGCTTCCCCATCATCGAGCTCGCCAACTTCGTCGATGTCACCCCATGGCATCGGTTTTGCTTCATAGCCGCCAATTCAGCCATTGTAGAGGCCACGGAATGTCTCTCCACCATCCACATCATTGACCTAAGCTCAACACACTGCATGCAGATTCATGGGTACGCACCAATCTATTGTGGTCAAGCTTGTGATGGAACACAAGTCCTCTACTTGGAGCATTGGGTGGGACATGAATCTGTTAGCCGCTGCCTACGCTGTAAGCCTCCTCTGTTTCGTGCTATTTTAATTATTGTTGTTGTTGTTGTTAGTAGTAGTAGTAGTTTCAGGAAACAAGAATCTGATCATTATGATATGGTGAAACATGGTATAGTGTCATTAGGCATTGCCTACTACGTTCAAAGTGTTGCGATGCAGAGAAGAGGTCCTGTTTTTGTTACTGCTTGTAGCCCTTTGATGATCATCATCGTAGCTGTCATGGGCTCTTTCATCCTGGCTGAAAATTTCTACCTTGGAGGGCAATTTCTATACTCTTATCTCTTTTTTCCCCATTATCCTTCATTACGATAGTATGAACATGACTGGTTGTTGATTAATGTGATTTGTGAATTACAGAGTGATAGTGCTGTGCTGATCGTGGTGGGTCTGTACTCAGTTCTGTGGGGAAAATTCAAGGAGGACAAGGAGAAGGAAGAGGCAGAGACAATAATCTCAGAGGCAATAAATGGGTGTTCACAAAATGGAAGGATGGAACAAATGAAGGAAGATATTGAAGCGAACCCATTGAGATGCAAAAGAAAACCAGAGGACTAGTGTATTGTTATATCCAAATCATAATATAAAAATCCAGTGAATAAAATTCAGAACTTAATATCAAAAGTATCCCCCTTTGTCCTAAATAAATCTCAATTCAAAGCGAACAAAAGTGACCCAGAATGAACCAACCATGTTTCCAATGAACATTCAACAACCCATAAAGTTAGTACGAGCATGAACTACTATACCTTCGTACTAAACAGGAATGTTCACCACACGTAAGTATTACTTCACCGATTATTTTTTCTTTGAGGTTTCATTAATATTTTAAACTCTTCTTATTTAATGCTGCATATACTATAATGATTCAGATGCCTTTTTTAATAGGAAAAGGTTGGATACAAAATATTACTTCCAATCCTATATATAAAATCAAGTTGACTTGTTTGAAAATATTTAAAAAAATTAATTAAACTACTATAATGTACTTATATTCATCATTTTTTCTCTAAATTAGTGTACCTGACTTATAAATTAATATACTACCTCCGATCCTATTTATAGGACTAAATTGACTTTTTTTTTTTGTAAATTAAGGAAGGTATATAATTTACTAAATCATATTATATATAATGTATTATTATATTATATACAAACTATAAGTTAGACAACATAGTTTGAAGAAAAACATTGAATTTAAATACTTTATAGTAATTTAATTAACTTTTTTATGATTATCTAAAAAAGTCAACTATATCTTATATTTAGAATAAGAGATGGTATAGTTTAATTACATCGAAGGTAGTATAATTTAATTACATACAACAAATGAAATGATTAAGTGACTTCTTTTTTAACATCTCTAAGAAAAAGTCCATTAAATCTTATATTTAAGAAAAAGAGTGATTTATTGTTATTATTTCTAGCTCTTCTTAGTGGAAACTACTCAATCATGCAAGACTGTTTTACTTGAAATAAATGAATTACGAAGCATATCTATAAATTATATATGTGTCTATATAGTACATGCATACATTTTGCATTGTACGTACGAACCACTACTACAAATATACATTTTATGTCTCTGTACAATGTCTATCTTTTAAATTAGGGGTGTCAAAAAGTGAAGTGGTGGCATTTTCGTAATTATGAATTCAAAAAAATTGGGCAGGAAGACTTTTTACGTCCCAAATTATAATTGGGGACGTGAAAAGTAGGAATCCACGTCCCTAATTATAATTAAGGACGTGAATTCCCTTTCCACGGAAGGGGAATTCACATCCCCAATAAGTATTGGGGACGACGGGACGTAAATATATTTATCCACGTCCCCAATATCTATTGGGGATGTGAATTCATTGGGGATGTAAATATATTTATCCATGTCCCCAATATCTATTGAGGATGTGAATTCCCCATCCATAGAAGGAGAATTCACGTCCCCAATTATAATTAGGAATGTAGAAGGGTTTTGGGCAAATTTTTTCAAAAACTTTCGTGTCCTTGTACTCATCCTTTTTTTCATCATAAAAGCCTTATTTCTCTCTACTTTATTGAACCCATCTGACCCCATTCTCTCTTCTTTCCTCCCCATTCTCCTTCATGTTCGTTACTCATTCTTGCTTATCGTCTTCGATCCTTTAACGCCGTAACTCATTCATGTTGTTGCAAGTCCTTCACACGTGGTGCCATGGGTCCTTCTTGTTTGCCGTGGTTGAAACCTTCTCTCCATCTCATCACTAAATGTCGTCGTTGTTTGGTGTTCAACCTTCTCGATCTTGTTCTTCCATAGTCGATATCTATGCCATTAAGTTCTTCCACCATCACTCGGCTCTCCACGTGACTAACTCGCTGAGTTGAAGGTTTCATGTAACACCTTAAACTTAGGACCATTCTAGGTCACTTAACGTCCTTAAACATATTTATATTCGCGGAATTTCGTAAAAATTAAAACTTTTCTTTTTTCTTGCTTTTGTTTCCGATGGCACCTTCATTTCTAAAATACTCTTTTGGTTTTAGTAGGTCAGGTCATTTGAAACCTAACTCGAAAACATTGGTAATGTAACTTTTCCTAAATCCTTCTAGCGAGTCTTTTTAGGGATTTTCTTAGGAAAACATTTCATATATCTTTCACTTTGAATAAAACAGGTTCTTTCTGTTTTATTCAAAACGTCCCTAATACATATGAAAATATAATTTCATATCCAATCTCTAACATACTTATGAAATTCCAAATTTCATACATAACATAATGAAGCATATCTCAAAGTGCAATATAACATAACATCACTTAAACTACAACCCATATCATGCCATAACCATAATACAGTTATCCAAATCATACTTCATATTATTACAACCCAAATTCATCATTTATTTAATACATCATTCAATTCAAATATCCTCGCTTAGTCTTCATCCTTGGGTGTCCTTACCATTACGCCTTGAAGACTCGGGCCCTAAAAATGTTTATATTTGGGGGGTGAGATTCTAGTGAATCCCA
>JBAGKO010204402.1:0-13715 GCA_037177275.1 Acacia concinna
TAGTTAATAAGTAAATAAATATAATTATGATAATACTATTTAATTTGAGAGTCGTGTCAACCACTTTATATAATTTTATTTTAATTTAACATTCCTTCCATGGAACAATCAACAAACTATTCACATTTGATTCCTTTCGTTTATATTATCCACATCACCCGCGTCCTTCTTATTTCTCATCTCAAGTATTGTTTGAATAAATTAGTTTGTTGAAACTTAATGTTTTTTTAAAATTATACTCCCTCCAGTCCTAAATATAAGGTCTCTATCTCAGTCTTCAAGCCTTATATTTAAAACCCGAAGGAGTATTTCATAAAATAAATAAATAAATGTAAATTATTAAAACCTCATCTTCAAAACTTAAAAGTGAGTTTGAATCATCCAAATTTAATAGAACGGTCAAAATAAAAAGTGGAAATTAATAGGTATAGAAGGTTGGACCGGAGAGAAAACTAAATCCAAAATAAATTGGAGATTAATAGGTATAGTTAACATCTCATCTTTAATGTTATGTTTGGATGGGAAGAAGTTGGGAGAAAGAAGGGGAAAAAATCTACTATAGGTTTGAAAACTTGGTAAAGAAATTTACTATTCTTAAAAATTTTCTATCTTAATTCTTCTCATTTTCTCTTTATCCAGACGTAGGGTTAATTTATCCAATTTAGTAGCTAGTACTTATTTACAAGCATACGGGCACATATCATGAAGTCAAGACCTGTGAGATTTAGCTTGAGCTACAACTAGATTAAATTTAATTATGGTCAAAGTGAATTAGTTGGAAACTTAGCTATTGTTCTTGAGAAATAATTCTAACCAACATCATTAAACTGTAAAAAAAAAAAATAATGTTACAACCAAAATAGAGATTCCATACCATTGTTTTTTTTTTGGGACCATATGCCAGATATAATTTCTTTAACGCACACACTATCTACGGGAAATTAAGAGCAACACACAGTGACAAATTTATTCATATAAAATTCAAAATCAAATTACATTCTCCAAATTCACTCTAAAAAATATATACTATTATTCCATGATGACATCAAATTTGAACAATCCAAAGCCAAGAAGATAGGACATGGAAAAAACAAACGCACGCCTCTCATCCATATTGCAGATACACATATTTAGACACTTTGAACACTTCAGAGGAATAAAACATGTATAGGTCCCACACTTCAGTTACAATGACACAACAGAGCACGGAAGGTACGATAGTAAATATATATATATATATATTGTTTTGGTAATTAAGGATTGGCCAAAACGTAAGCCTCAATAGCCCTGAAGAGGCCTTGTCCTTTGGCTTTTCCTGTATTGATCTCCTCTTCACTTGGAGGGGCATCGGTTTTGGTGAAGTAAGTGACAGTAACCTTCCCTTTTGGATCCTCCATTAGGTCCTTCTTCTAACTTGGAGTCAAGCGTTATCTTCTCCATACCGTCTCTGGTATTTCACTCCCTCCAACTATGCTGTATTTATATACATAGTTTGCTTCATAAATTTCTTCCACTTTCTGGAACACATACTTTGATTCCCCACCTGCATATATATATTTATATATATATCCATATCAGTTATAGTACCTACCTCATTATATATAATTCAATTAATGTAACGCATCCACAAGAATAGTGAAATATATAGCTAAAAGGGATCTTCAACGAAAGTGAGCTTCTTCACTGTGCGTGGTCCTCCATTGCCTTCGACAATTTCAATGGACTGAACAAATTCCAAAACCTTTGGGATGAGCTCGTCGGCATCTAAGACCAGAGCTTTGTAAAGCTTAGGAGGGGCCACAGTTGAGGTTGTTTCGTCACCGTGGTAAGTGAAAACTCCCATGATGTTAAGAACAACAAAACTGATGATGATACGTACGAGGGAAGGGGGCTTTTTTAAGAAAGATTAAGGTTACTGTGTGGTTTGTGCTGATCTGAGGGACAGACGCGTCCACTCCTAGTTTACACTAGGATGAAACAAAACCAGCAGTAGCACACCAGTTGTTGATGTTGGTTTTTATGTCTTATTGTGTCTGTTTTTATTATTATTTTTATTAGGAAGTTATTTATGTCATGCTATGCGTTAGTTGTAAAACTTGGGTGAGCACTAGAAGACGTTATGGTCAGTTGCACTCAGTATTTCAGAGTCTTGTTATTTTGTTCCAGACTTATGATTGATTATGAATGAAAACATTTCCTTTCCCCAGTCTTGATCGAGTTGCAGATACTGGCTGTTGGCTCTTTCCCTTTTACTCTCTTCTCCAATTCTCTGTCATTCACTCTTACCATATCAGATTACCTTTGTTTGCGATCAAGGAGATGGAGTTTTAATTTTAGTTGCCTCCTCTTTCTTGGTTGTATTGTCTACTATTGTTGAGCTGTGATTGTTACCGGTCTCTGTTATATTTTTTTGCTGGTTCATGTTTTGTTTGGGAGTTTGGATGCATCTGCTAGATTTTTGTTGATGTTTATTTTGATGTTTGCTCTCTTCTCTCTAGGTTGCATTATGTTGGTTGCTCATGTCTCGTTGGATTTAGTTTGCTTTCTATCCTTGGAAGGAGTTTGCTATTTGTGGATTGTAGTTTATCAAAGTGTTTGCTTGATGTGTTTTTCCATATTACTCCCTTCGGTCCCAATTATAAGAGCCTTTTAGATAATTGAAGGAAAATTTTAAGAAAGCTAATTACATTACTTAATTATATCATATATTATATTTTATTATATTATATATTAGTTCATAAGTCAAACAATATAATTTGAAGAAAAACAACAAATTTTAACATTTTAAAGTAATGTAATTAGCTTTTTTAGGATTTTCCTAGGATTTTTTAAAAGGCCCTTATAATTAGAACCAGAGGGAGTATGTTGGTTGCTCATGTCTGTTTGATTTGGAAGGAGTTTGCGATCATAGTGGATCACAATGTTTGCTTGCTTTGATTATTCTTTTATTTAAGTTTCTTGTTATGTTGCTTGTTCATGTATTGTTTGATTTTGTTTGCTTTCTTTCTTTGGAGGGAGTTTGTGAATTGTGATTGTAGTATATCAAGTTGTTTGCTTGCTGTGATTATATTTTTATTTAATTTCCATATTATGTTGTTGGTTCATGCCTTGTTTGATTTGGTTTCAGTGTTTTCTTGACATGATTATTCTGTTATTTGAAGTTTAGTACTATTATCAATATTGTTTTTTTAGAGTGAGAGAGAGATGAAACATCCTATTTCAATATCAACTACATTCTCCAACCCCACGCCTCTGTCTCAATTTTCAATCCAAACAAGCCTGAAGCGACCGACCAGTCAATCTGAACCCTGAAGAGAGCCCTCCAACTCCAATTCCAAGGTATGCTCTTAACTCATCTCTCAATTTAACTATTAATTCTTCTCTGTTTAATTCCTCCCATCTTCTGTTCTTAAAATAAACTCTGCCATCATTTTGTATTTGATTGGTGTCTTTTTTCTTTTTTGACCTGAGTATTTGATTGTTAAAATTACTGTTTTTTTGGCCAAGTATATTATTTGAAAAAGGATTTTCCGTTCTAAATTGTTTTGATTTTTGATTTTTTATTTTTGAGTTGATGACTCTATTTTTTTTATATTATCAAATTTGCAAATTTGAAAAAGGATTTTCCGGTCTAAATTGTTTTGACTTTTGATTTGATGACTCTATTTTTTTATATTATCAAATTTTTTCAGTTATATCAGATTTTTCGAGTTTAAAAAATCTATAATTTACAACTATTTTAATTTTTTTATGAAAACTGTTTTAAATTTTATTTGAAGATCTATCATTATACCATCATATTGTTCAAAGTTTGATTTAACTTGAAATAAATTTGCAATTTTGAAATTGTTTTAAATTTGATTCCAGGATCCGTATTGTTTAAAGTCGGTTTGAATAAAAGTTTAATTACTTATTTAGTTCTATTTTAAAAATTAGAAATCTTTAGTACTTATTTAAATGTATTTGAAAAAAAAAGTGCAATTTTAAGTTGTTATAGATTTTTTTTTTTGGTCTGGATTTTTTAATATATTTGTATAAACGAACTGTATTTAAAACACGTATATTATATTGTGACCGTCAGCCTCCAATAGCCCTCTCTCTCGTTTTCTTTCTTTCTTTCTTTTTCTTTTTTTTTTTACACCGCCTCCAACTATTATAATTTATTTTCAAAATTTATTTCCATTTCATCTTTGCGAGGGTGATTTTGAGCCAAATTTAAAATTTCCACATTTTTTCTTCACCATCTATGTATGATTGAAACATATCGAATTAGAATGTTTTCCGACAAATAAAAACATAATTAGACTTTTGAATTGCAATGTCTCTTTTATCCAACGGGCTGATGAAGTTCAAAGGCCATGTGGGCAGTCCAATATATGGCGGTTGGATTTAATGTTTAGTGTTGGGTACAAAGAACAGAGCTGAAGGGTAATAATAAGGGATGTTTCTACTTTCTAGGCAGCGAAAATTTAAGATTTAATTGGCAAAAAAAAAAACAGAAAAAAAAGAAAGAAAGTTTAAGATTTAGGGTTCAGATCTCTCCTACTGGGAAATTCTAAACTAAACATCACATTTTAAGGT
This sequence comes from Acacia concinna, assembly GCA_037177275.1. Lineage (NCBI taxonomy): Eukaryota > Viridiplantae > Streptophyta > Magnoliopsida > Fabales > Fabaceae > Acacia > Acacia concinna. Next base: position 4,582 of record JBAGKO010204402.1, read on the forward strand.
ATGCCCTTCACTCTTTACATCTGCTTTAGATTCTCTTATGCATCATGCTTTAAAATAACTGGTATACAAGTATGCTCTGCCTTTAGATAATCTTATTCTTTAGCTTATAATTTTAAATTTATAGGTATATTATTGAACCTTTCATCATCCAACAGTACTCTAGTTTTCAGTATCTAGTTCTATGTTTTCTCTGTTTCACTTTTTTGATTCAAAGTTGCATTTTACACCGGGAAGTATTTTTTGGCACTCCTCCTTTCTTACCTTATTTGAAAATGAAACTTGCAATTTTTCAACAATTTTATATTTCATCTAAAGATTCATTTTTATTTAAATTTCGATTCATTTAAAGCCAATTTTTAATATAGTTTATGATTATTTAAAGTACTTATTTAATTTTATTTAAAAATTGTAATTTTAAATTAGTTTTGAAAATTCTTTTTCTTATTATTTTAAAAATTGAGCATTAATATTGAACAATTTACTATTTTTTTAACTTTTGATATGAAGGTCCATAATCTCTTTCTGCAATTATTTCCATCGTTTTAGCATTTTAAAGTTGCTTTGGTTATTTAATTTGATTTTAAAATGTGTTATTTTAAAATCTTAATCAATTGATTAATTATATTATTATTTAGAACTTTATTTGAAAATTAATATTTAACACTTGTATTTTGAAGGATATATTTGATTTGAATAAAAAATCGTAGTTTTAAACTTTTTTTTTTCAAATTTTTTTTAAAATTCTGTCTTCTTTTTTTCAGATTTTAATTATTTACATCGACTTTCTTCAAAAGATACATTTCTTTACTTAATTTGATTTGAAAAAAGTAATCTTAAATTGTTTTAAATTTATTTTGAAAATCTTTTCTCTGTTTTAGATTTTTAAAAAAGTTTTAAATTTGATTTTAATTTCATGTAAAACTTTCCCCATTTTTTCGAAGTATTATTTTTTAAAATTACTCATTTAACTTTATTTTGAACAACTTTCTTAAAAAATTTGAAATTTTAAACTGTTTTAAGTAATATTTGAAATTTAAAATTTCTTATTACTCTCTCTTAATTTCAACTTTAAATTTGATGTGAAATAGATGGGGAAGGGAAGATATAGAAGAGAAAGGACTGGAGGGAGATAAAGATAAGAGAGAAGGGGGAAAGAGAGAATGAGAGGAGATAAAGCAGGGATTTTTTTCCTCCCTTCTATTTCACATTTGTTTTTAATTTGACTTGAAAATGCATTTTCTTATTGTTTCAAATTTGATTGCTTCTCTTCTATGAAAAAAAAAAAATTGATTGACTCTCAGGCCAAAATTTTATTTTGAAAATTATTACATACAGATTTTGATTATTTTAAAGTAATTTTATAGTCCAAAATGAAAATTTTGCAATTTTATTTGAAGAAATTTTGGTTCAATTTGAATTAAAAAAGAAAAATTCGTTGTCTTATTGTTTCAAATATTAAATAAGGTTTTAAATATGATTTTGATTTTGAATTGATAACTCTATTTTTAAAAATTGTGATTTGAAATTATTTTTAACTTAAATTGTTTTATTGACATATTGCTTAAAATTTTCACTACTACAAAAAGAGGCTTAAATGACGCACGTTTTGTGGCTCTTTTTAAAAACGGCCACAGCTTGTATGTAATTTTTTGTTAATTTTTTTTTTAAAAAATGAAATTTTGTGGCACTCTTTTGAAAGAGGGCCACAGGAAGTCCTCCACTTCCTGTGGCGCTCTTTCAAAAGAGCGCCACAATAGGTCGTTTAAAAAAAAGGAAAAAAAAAACCTATTGTGGCGCTTTTTTGAAAGAGCGTCACAAGAAGTTCCCCACTTCCTGTAGCGCTGTTTTAAAAAAGCGCCACAAAAGGTCCCTTTTTAATTTTATTTTTTTAAAAATTATTTTCTTTCTCACTTCTTTTTAAATTTCTTTTTCCCGCATAAACCATATCTTATTTTAGCTCCAATTTTTACAATAATTCATTCAGTTCCCTTCATTTTTCTACATCTCGCATTTCTCAAATTTCTTCTCCCTTTTTCCTCTTGGTTCCAACTCCTACTCCTATTTCCATTTATCTATCAACTCTTACTCCTATTTCCATTTCCTCCTCTTTCTCCATTTTATCCTGTGAACACTCATTTGTTTCCCTTGCTTTCACTTTCTTAGGGCCCATTACCTCCATCCATCAATGTCTTAAAGATCTCGTAAGTACATACTCTTTTTAAATTTTAAATTTATATACAACCTTATCTTTATATTTTCCGATCCTTTACAAACTTTTTTTTCCAGATGTTGTGTTTAAAGTTCTATCTCATTCTTGTTAAACTTCCTACATACATTGTAAGTTTTTTTAAAAAAAATTTTAACCTTATTCTCATTTTTATATGCTGAAAAATAATTGAGATAATTTAAATGTTATTATATATAGGTTGTATGTGAAAGCATGTATAGTTATAAATTTTAGCTCATGTAGTAATTGACATTGCATAGGGAAAAAATTATTTATTCACCACTTATATTTTATTTGCTTTCTTGTGATGGTTTCTAATTTATTTTTTACACTTATATTTTATTTTTTTTATGTTGTTGTTGTACATGTTAATATAAAATTTTACGTTTAAAGTATTGTGGATAAAATTATATAGAGTTTTAAAATAAAAATATAAAAAAATTTTTTTAAAAAAACATGACCTATTGTGGCGCTTTTTCAAAAAAGCGCCACAAGAAGTCATACTTTAACCTATTGTGGCGCTTTTTTAAGCAAGCGCCACAAAAGGTCTTTTTTCTTTTACCTTTTGTGGCCCTTGCTTGAACAAGCGCCACAGGAAGTGTGGAGACTTCCTGTGGCGCTTTCTCAAAAGAGCGCCACAAAATGTCATTTTTTTAAAAAAATAATTCTCTTTCTCACTTCCTGTGGCATTTTGAAGCGCCACAAAAACCTATTATGGCATTGAGACTTGTGGCTTTTTTAAGTGCCACAAATCTATAAAAAATAAGCGCCACAAGATCAACTTTTTGTAGTAGTGAGTGCATATGTTTTGTGCAAAAACAGATGCCAATATGCATCTATTTTTTGCAAAAAAAAATATGCCTATTTAGGCGTCTATTTATCCATAAACGGACGAATAATATTAGCATTCATTTCAATTCCAGTCATCTTTTCCTTAAACTTTTTATGTCTCCTACATAGACGACCCTTGAAAGCAGCTGCAGAAAGCTTTTTAAAATAAATGATAAACCACTTATTTGTAGTAGTGTAAAATAATGAAAAAAATGAATGCCAAAATCATCTTTATGTATGCAAAGGAAATCTTTCACTTCAAAAGAGAGTCAATATAAGTTCAAGAGATGGAATCACAATGAATGTGCTCTATCTTAGAAGAATAAATATTTAGACTCAACTTCCTCATAAGATCTCTGGTATCCTAAAGTGAAGTACTCAAGCCAAATCTTTACCTATTTTCTAAAAAGAACATAGAATCAAATTATAACAATATTCAATCTTTTTTTTCAAGTTAAATCAAACCAAATGGGCAATGCTCATGAGTGATATCCAAACTTCTAAAAGAAATACTTTTCTTAAAAAAAAATACAATTGAGGACAAGTTATGCAAAATCAAGGGTACGTACTCACAATACGAGGTTTTGAGTTTGAATTTGGGAGAGCTACCATCCCTAATCAGACTTGATAATACTTAAAGACTCCCTCAGATATGCATATGAAAAATAAAATATTTATTAACCTTTATTTTGAAAGCATGATATTTTTCCCCATCGTCACAGGAAGCTATGTTCCCATTCACCAAAGCCTATTTGAAAAAAACTCGAAATCAATTAAAAGAGCTCTTTTATGTTTTACCAAATTAAACTTCACTAATACATTTACCTTCTACGGCGAAAGTTGTGGTTAAAATAAACTGAAAAACACTGTTTCTTATTTGTTTCACTAAATTAGATTTTGTTTAGATTTAGACAATCAAATAAACCAAACAATAAAATAAAAAGTAGCTGGTGGCACTCTCAAGCATATAAAATTTTCATCTAATCCAACACATGATATTTTAAAATTACCCAACTTCAAAAATACATATGTAATTCTACATGTTTCCAAAAATTATAATTTAAAACTTTATAAAAAGCTTGAGATGTCTACTTTCTAATGTAAAGAAAATCATTTAAAAATATTTTCATTTGATCATAACAAACTCTCAAATACAAAAACTATTTTAAAAAGCCTATAAATATAATTTTCAATTATCATTCTTAGTGTTTTTAAGTTTCAAACATTTAAACTCCAGCTCTTGATACCTCCATCTCATCAATACTTAAATCTTATTTAATTTTAAACCTCAATATATTAAAATTTGTGGTGTCACTAGTTTGGCCTATGTTAACTTTGATTTGATCCACTCACATTTGACCAACTACTCCGATCAATTCATTCTTGATTAATTTCTTTTGACCATTTGAAAAATGTATTAATATTTTTTTTCTTACCTGTGAAAAAGTTAGTAATCCGAACATTGGTAAATTATAGAATAAGAAATGTGCAATAAACTACTCATGAACAAACATCTAGATAAAATCTTCTCCAAAAATAATAGTTACATAATGATCGTTAGTTCCTTACTATTACAGGTTCTTTCCAAGCAACATAGCTTGAAAATTATTAGCAACATAATAATTAAATTTCAATATCAAAACTGTTCAATCGGGTGTTGACAACGGATACAGAGAAATCTTCACAATTATTTTTGCTTCGTAGAAGCCTTGACCCATAATGCATCCCCGTTGGTAGTTAAGAGTATAGAACCTCAACAGAATGATGTCGATTCAGGCAAAATAACAAATTAAAAAAAAATGTCGACATAAAATTTAACCTATGCTATGAACATCTTTTTATGCCCATTTGATATATCTAGAACATGTTCCATATTTCATACTTTTTTTAATGCAATGATATCAAAAATAAAACACAATCTGTAACATTCTAATTTTTATACTTAGAATTAAATTATAATTAAAGAAAAATATTTATAATTAGTGAATTTATTAAGTAATTGTTAGGAAAAAGAAAGATTATTTTTAAATAGATATGATTTAGACTTGTAAAGGAATTGATGGTATAAAGATATAGAAATAACAACAACAACAACAACAATTAAGGAATTAGAAAATATGTATATATATATATGCATTAAAAAATAATAACATAAAATAAAATAAAATAAAATAAAAAGGAAAGAAAGGGAGAGAGAACCAGTTCCTAAAAAGGAAAAATACACACACATTTCTATATAAAAGAAAAGAAAAAGGAAAAGGGAAAAAAGAAGAAGAAGAAGATGAGGAGGAGCACATGGCCTTTATTTTAAATGAATTATGTGAGGCCCACGGGTGTGTAATAATATACACACCCTATTTGTTTCTTTGTCCATACTCACTTTTCTTCTTCGTCTTCTTCTGTCGCACAGTATGCAATTTTCAGAGTTTTGACAACCTTCTGATATCATTTTGATAAGTAAAATCACTTCTAATAATAAAACTCCCTTCATAAAAGTTGTTCTATACATTATTATCTTCCTAATGATGGTAATTTTGTTATGATTAGAGAACATTTTTAGAGTTAGGGTTTTGAAAAGTTTTGAGTTTTGTTAATATAAAACTATAAAAATGTAGAGGGATGTTAGTAGATAATTTTACTCGGTTTAGATTTTTTATTTGATTGTTTTATGATTTTTATAATTATTTTTAGAGAAATCAAACCCACAAATGATTATTTTGAATTGTGTGACTTACTAAATTTTATGTTAAACAATTTATTTAAGCTATTGAAGGCATTATTAACGTTTTAATTGGTTTAGATTGTTAGAAAAATCTTAGATTTATAAAATAGTAATTTTATGTTGAAAATATAAATTTTAAATTGGGGCTTTTGTACGATTATATGTAACTGATCTTAACTTATGATTCAAATGAGTTAATTCAGTTGAGAAAAGTGTTATATTAAGCTTAAAACAAATAATTGGGATTAAAGTGTGAAATCGAAATTTTTGAGTAATTAATTCAAAGCTTTAAAATTATACAATTGTATAAATTGTTTAATGTATATATTAAATTTGTATTTACATTATTGTGTAGATTGATTGTGACCGGATTGTGGTTGCTACCCTTATTTGTCAAAGGTTGTAAGATTAAGTTCGGAGTTGAGGTAACCGGGATTAATTTATTTTATATGCTTGTTTTGGACTGTAAGGTATTTTCTAACCTTGAATCTCTTTAGCAATACTTATATGTGTCTTGAGAAATTAAGCGTACGTTTGAATATTGACTACTTCAGTGAAGCAGTGTATTTTCCAACCATATGTATGATTTGTGATTATAACTGATATTAGTGATATTGTGACGATTATGATGTATATGGAATGTTATTGTTGTGAAATTCTTCTGAATATTATATTTATGTATATTGTGTTCTGTTATGGGATCTATGGGATTGTGTGGAAGAGATATGCTGAGATTGTTTACCCATCGGCTCTCTCATTCCTGGCTTATATTTGAGTTAAGTGTTTTAGGTGGATACCTCCCTGTTACAATATAGTGGTAGTGAAATGGGAGGGGACAATTTTCTTGAAGTGACTAGCTGACCTTTGGCCGGGTATACTAGCTGGAAGGTTGACATGTATAGTGATAGTGGTAGTGAATGTATAATAGCTGGAAGGTTGACATGTAGTAATTTTGTCTTTCATTTGTTATAAGATACACTACATGTCTTGTATTCATCATGAATTATCTGGCATATTCTAATTTTTGCGGGGTGGTCGCCCGGGGCCTATTGCACGAGTGGACGCTCATCATGCCAATGTATAGCTGTGTGATGCACGAGTGGATGCATGGGGCCTATTGCACAGGTATCACTCGAGGCCTTGTGATGTTCTTAGTGCTATGGTGATATGTGAACTGTGTGTTGTGCATAGAATGTTGTTGTGATAATTTTATTATATGATGACTGTGTGGCATGTTTTGTTATGTTGTATCTTTATGAATGACTACCTGTTACTACTGAGATTATTTTGAATCTCACTCTTTTTCATGAACCAATTTACAGTACAAGGAGGTAGCTAGAATGGAAAATGAATTATTACTACAGATAAGTGAGAAGGTGGTGAAGCTGGTTTAGTTAATGAAGTTGGTTGTCTATATAACATTTTTTGTTATACTTATGTTTGATTAGCCTTGTAAGGCTACTGGTTGTAAAAGTACAACTATAGTTAAATTTGTATAGAATAGTTAAATTATAATTTCCTCACTAAGGAGGAATAATAATGTGCAGATATCCACAGGTAAGTGCCGTCTTCATTGATGGCCAGTAAATGATAGTAACAATATATAAAGTAGTAGTAATTACAATGAGTATAATGAAATTAACTCTGTAATTACTAGGCATAATTCCTAATGAAGTTATGGTCATGTATGAGAGGGTCTTTAACTTATTAAGTAATTAAGCGAAAAAGGGAAAATAAAATAAAGTGGTTAGAGAAAAGAAGCTCTATTACTACTAAAAATAGTTAGTAAAATAAAAGGTTAATATTAAAGTGTTTGAATCACTATTAATCTATTTTCGAATTTGCTTTTCAAAATTTAAAATTTTTCAGAATAATATATTCATGCTATAGGTTCAAGCCCTGTGTTTGGATTTAATTTACTTAGCTATTATGAAATTGTTATACTCTTCGCTGCGTGTTCAAAGACATTACAAATTAATCTATAAGGTCCATAAGAAATAAAGTGTTACAATGCAGCCCAAAAAATGAGGAGCACAAATGTAATGAACCAGCTTACAACACATTTAGGAAACTCTAGATAAATGATGCTAAAGTTTTTATCAAAGGAAGAGAATTTTTAAACTATAAAATTTTTATGGTTATGTATGTGCCTGAATATCACGTCTTCAATTATATATATTGCTGTTATTGTGATATGCACTATACGAGAATCCTACCTTACCCGAGTCATCAAATTTATTTGTAATGGGAATTTTGTGCTCGTTCTTGATCCTATATATGAACTAGTTCGTTGGCTCTTTTATTGTTGGACTTTTGATTAAGTGTAAGCCATAGCTGACAAGCAAAAAATATCTCTTAAACTTTGCTCTCATCACATTAGGTTTTCTTGCTGTAGCAGTAAGAACCAGATCAAACAAATCATCTCTTTAAATTCTTCTGTAAACTCTTTAACCAAAATACCTGCCTTTTGCAGAATGAATCATCTTTGTTTTTGTTTCTCCTCTTTAGATGGAGGCTTGTGTATGAGGGATTGACTTAAAGTAAGATAATAATTCCTGCAATTGCTACGTCAGACTGCAACATTATTAAAGCTCTAATGAAACTCAAGACATTAGCCAACCTAATTTATTTAGAGCACTCTGTACTAAAGAGAAATACAGTGATAGGGTAGTACGTACCTTTCTCAAGAAGGCTAAAAAGATTGGTGCTTGGGTGTTAAAGAACGTAGCTTCTCATTTATGAGAATCCAATACCATATATACCATTAGTGAGGAAGAAGTGACACAGTTTAGATAGGAGTAAGGAGAAAAGAAAGATGTCAGCAATTGGAATTCAACTTCTGATTCTATTTTAATTAATCAAATTCCAGCAAGTCTTCAATTCACATGGAACCAGTTATAGTTCTCTTCATATTTTCTGGACTAGAGCCAGTAATATGGAATTTAACTGTAAGCCGAACCCACATAACCCGATAAATAAGCTAGTTTGAGTTCAAAAAAAGTAAAATTTTAATGTAAGTCTTTTTGACACGAACCCATTAGTTGACCTATATTATTTTGGCCCGAACCCACTGGTTGACCCAAGACCCATATTTAAGGATAATAATATCTTATTTACAGAGTACGGAATAAATATATAAGAGGGATCTTTTTTATATTTTGTGTATAAAATTTTATTTAGCCAAATAAATTATTATAAACAGGGCATGGAGGTTAACTGCTTTTTTTGTTTTGGTCTGTTCCTTTTTTTTTTTCCTGGTAAAAGAAAACACTCTGGGCGGTGTGTCAGCGAGGACGCTGAGCCCCATAGGGGGTGGATGAGAGTCCCACATCGGCTGGGAAGAGGAACGAAGCG
>JBAGKO010204467.1:0-13710 GCA_037177275.1 Acacia concinna
TCCTAAATGGGTGTGCACCTCCAGATGGGCAGGGGCCGGCCTCCCACTCTCTTATGCAGCATTTATTAGCTTAGCTGGGTTGGGTGGATCATGCAATAAGCCTCTCTCGACCCTCCCTTTCTCATACGTCTTTATTCAAGCCTCTCGCCTTTCGAGATCCGGCCCATCATCAACTCAGTCAGATTTTCTTAGGCTTCCTTTAACGGATTTGATCGGCATTTCGTGCCTGCAGCCCTGCTTCATTCGACCTTTTTTCAGCTGGTTGGGTAGTGTAGTAAGGTTAGAGGCGCAACTATCAGAGTTGGCCCTATCTTTCTATTTTTTTCTCAATTCGATTGCAGTCTCCGAAGTCCTTCTTGATCGATGGTCCTCATTAGCATTAGTGCTAATCAGCAGCCGCTTTTTTTGGAAGGCGAGGTACTCCAGAGCGAGCAGTAAGCTAATAGACCGCCCAGAGGAAAACCGGCCTGGTGATAAAGAATGGGAGAAAGGTTCTGAACTGGGTGGGGGGACCGTGAAAAGAAAGAAAAAAAAGGTGAGTCCCGGATATTCGATGACTCTCTATCGAACCTTCCTTTGTCACGAGTCATTGACAGCTGTAACGTACCTTGGCCATCGAGCAACTCAAGGTAAGACTTCCAAAAAGAGAATAAGCAAGTAGTCAATAGCATTGCGGCCATCGTTGGCATGTTAGAGAGATATAATCAAAGGGCAAGATAAGTAACCTACTTATAGCCTGATCAATATTACTTAGACTTTGATGGCCGACCGGTAAGCATAGTCTTGACCATACTATCAGAAAAGCCGTTAAGTAAGCCTACGCCCACTCCATGCCTCTTGTTGTGTTTTATTCCAAACTGGGCACGGATTCAACAAGTACACCGCACAAGCAACGGCTTCAGCCCAAAAGTCTTGTGGCATCTTTTTACCTTTCAACATACTACGTGCCATGTTAAGGATTGTGCGGCTCTTTCTTTCGGCAACACCATTTAGGTGAATATGGTGCGGTCAAACGACGACGAATACCATGCTTTTTACAAAAAGCTTCGAAGGCTTTTTTGATGTAAATGCGCCTCCCCCTATTCCCGCCGGTTCAATGGTCAAAGAAGATCTTTCAACATCTTCCTCTCCTGGTAGTCGAGCCAGTTTTAACTTCCGGAAGCCCTTAGACTCCTTACGTTTAACGACTGAACTCGTTGGTCCTAATCTGTCTTCAAACCCATCACCCCAACCAAGCTTTCTCTCCGACTGATATTAGTGGAAAATGATGAGAGCACCCACGTTTAGCTATCTATTAATGCGTTCCCACCTGCATGCCTAACCGCTAGGGCCCATCCTAATACAGTCCTTCGTTATGTATGTATCTTTATCATTCCCCGCTGTCTTTGCTTGTCTAGAAAAGAGGCGCGTTCTACTAACCTTTTTTTGTACCAACCACTAGCGTCCATTACAGCACCTTCGCCCTACATACCGCTCCGTGGGGGAATCGAGGAAAGCTTTAAAGGCTGAACTCGACCAGAAAGCGAAAGCTCGCCCTATTGACTAAAATCAGGTTCAGAAGTTTTGAAAGGCTAGCCTTAGATTCAATCTTTGGAAGATCCAGGCACCGGAGCAGGCACTGACCCAAAAGTTCCAAGAAGTGGTCTCTCAAAAACGGATCTTGGTGTATAGATAACCCAGAGGGAGCCGGCGGAGCATGCCTTGTCACCAGCAGTTGTGCCTCCCTCCATTCCTTTGCTTGATTTCATGATTCTGATAATCATTCCTTCTTGGTCACATTCTGATTTGGGATAAACTGGGGCTGTTGATTAGGAATCGAAGATGTTGAAATTGAGAACCTTTCGGCCGGTTGGCTACATCAGACCAGAAGTCATCTCCTCCCTCAGGAGAGTCCATTTCGCCTGCACAAAACCACTAATCTTGGTCGGTCGAATAGCAAAACCATTCGAAGGTCTTTTTCACATACGCAACAACTTATACGGGCCGAGTTGGTTAGTAAGGAAATGAAAGATTTTACCCGCGAAAAGAAAGATATTTTTTCCAAGCGTGATTAAAAAGAATTCAAAATTCATATGCGCACCGCTTCTCTTCATACCTAGACGTACCCACCCACTATTCTACCTTGACCGCCCTCCTCTCCGTTTTCGCCGGTGAAGATTCACCGATCGTGATTGTCTGCTAAACGAACTCTGCTCTCTGCCGGCGATCTTTCCTCTTTTCTTTCTACCCTGACCCCACAAAACTTAGCACCAGGAGCCACAAGAGTGGCACTTAAGGAAAAGCCGCTTCGGTCTCATAGGAATTGACTTATCAGTGCATCGAGAAGTGGTACCCCAAAAGCGTCTATAGCCAATGACTTACATACTTAACCATAACATCTGTCGCCAACACCATATGGGAAGGGGGAGAGGGACGGACTCTCCCTTGTTCCACCTTGGCTCGAAACAACTTATTTCCTTGGGGCTTTGTCCGTTCGCGGGTTTCGGTTCAAGTTTCCTACCTTTCCTGTTGTGCCGGTAGATGGATGACTTAGGGATTGAGAGTTTCTATGACAATGGCTTGCTTGTGTATGAGTTACCTTCAATGACTGACTTAACTGAATAACTTCAAAAAATGGATTTGATTGACTTGACCTACTTTCTTATATAAAACTCTTCTTCCCCTTTGGTCACAATAGTAATTGCCTATGGTCAGCTCTATGGTTAGCTCTTCTACTAAATAAAGGTGGTTTCATTCGTCTTTCGTCCGCCTCGCCTCTGGTACTCGTTCGTAACCGTCCCTCGAAATGCGATACAATAGTTACATTATTGCCTTAGTCTCGTATGCAATTATATGTTCCTTTATACCCTCTTCCAGAGCCGATATGAATCACCTTTTCATCTAAATTGACATTGACCTTGCTTGTGGTGCCTGGTCATGACTTTCCTATTCTGGTTGTGCCAGTTTAAGGAGACGGTGTAGAGTTAGAGTTCGGTAAGGGGTGATTATGCCTTTGCTTGTGTGCCCGCGGGCTTTCCTATCTATTGAAAACAAGAGCATAGAAGTAGCTGACAGGCAGGGTAGCTGACTTGCGATTCCTACTCCCGTATGTTCTTATTTCTTTCTCTTATTTATTCCAATTATGAGAAGGGCTTGCGTAACCCCTGGCTCAAACCCACCCGTTAGAGCAGCGGGCTGGTTACTGCTTGAAGTCGAAGGCGGGAAAGGGGTAATGGATAGAGGATTGGACGGACTTGCTTTAACCGAAGGGGAGAGTTACAAAGGATTAAGTCGAACAAGCAGTTAACCACTAGAACGAAGGGCTTAGACGAGACCTAGTAGACGGAACGAAGGTACGATACCAACGGGAGAGGAACGACAGGGTACGTAGGTAACGGGACAGGGGTGGGACAGAGACTACAACGAGTTCGGCTTGCTACTCCTATTCCATACATCCTTTCATCTAGTGACCAGAGGTGAGTTTCGTATAGAAGGGACGGAAGTTTGTTGAGTTGAAACTATGGGACGGAGGTAAGGACCGGTGTAGAGTGACGGTAACGGTTGAGGTGGCTTAACCATTCGAACTACCTATTTATGCTTGCCTACCTTTTTTTATATGCGAAAGGAGTCTAGCCCCAAGGGAGTAGAAGTTTTCAAGTGCTTTTTTGAAGCTCTTGGTGACATGATTCCGATAGCAAACGTTCCGCCCATGAGGGTTCCAAAACTTCTGTTCTACGAAGGGGGATCTAGCCGCAAAAACAGAGATAGAAAACGAAGATGAAAAGAAGCAGGAAAAGAAAGGACGTCATGTCGGTTGCCGGTCAGCCTGCGCTATCAAGATTGGCTAGCTCAGATTCCGGGTTCTTAGACAGCCTACGATGAGTAGGATAAAAAATATTATAAGTTATGAGATCGCTTCTGTGCGATGATCCACAATAGCCTAATGGATGGGAACCTCGCCAAAACAATCGAATTAATGGAAAATCATCCGCTACGCCAAAAAAAAGGCATTGAAGACTTTTTCATCTCCTAGCGTAAAATAATAATTATATTAGCATAAGTAGTAAACATTTTACACTAGGGTTTTTCCCATACATGCAAACATAACAAATAAAACCAAACTAAGATAGTTAGCATAGATAGGAGTCTATCTCCAGTAAGCATCGGAGTAGATCCCCACTAAAAAAAGACAAAGAACACCATACATTAAAACACACTACTTTGCGTCTACAGACACTTATTTTAATCTTCTAGAAAGAGTCGACGGACTCTTCTATTCTAGTCTCCCCGGTCACCGAAGGTGGCGGCCTGCACAAGGAGCTCTTTTTGTTCGTCGAGGAGGGCCCTCTTCCTGTTTTCGCAGGAGCTTATCTCTCTCTGTAGAGAGAGCATCTAATCTCGTATGAGATTTGGATCGATCGGCGGCATGTGTTCCCAGAAGAGACCAAGCCTTTGCTCGCATTGGAGCTTCCTGTTTTCCACCTGACGTATTTCTTGCTCAATTTCGTGAAGTCTGTTCGCGTTATCCATATCTACTCACTTTCTTGCCGACTTCTAAGTGCCCTTTGCCAAAGAGAGCTGAAAGAAGCTTCTATTTATAGGCCTTGGGCGCCCTTAACTCTTTCTTATTATTAGTAATAAAGGTAGTCTTAGTGGAGTAAGATGGTTCAAACCTGGCTTTTCATGAATATGGAACCACATCCACTATATTTTAGTGCGCTGAATAATTCTCCCCGTACGGATTGGAGTACGAAAGGCCCACCCAAAAAAGCGAATAAAATAGTCCTTTCTTTTTCGCGGGTATCGCCACGCTGCTTAATCCCGATCACTCCCTCAGGAATAGGAGGCAATAATAGAGCGAATCCGTCAGAGAGTACTCCACCACGAGCTGCCAAAGCACGCTCAGTCAATCGTCAATCTCCAGCCCAAAGCTGACCAGTACAACCATGTGTCACCCCGCGGGCTTCGTCGTACCCTGCCTACTCGTCTTTAACCGGCCCATTTGTACCCAGCTACAATCTATTCCCTTAGGCCCAAGGGCCCCTCGGCCAATCGTCACTCGCCAGCTCCGTCCTTGCTTAGGCGATCGAAGTGAGGCCGAACCCCTATTTCTTTCTTGATTGATCTGACCAGACGCTTGCTTTTTCCCGCGTGCTTGTTCTCTTGATATTATTTCGACAACTATTGATTTTGAGCCAATCAGGTATCACGGCCTGTCAAACTGTGTCAGGCGGGAGACAGAAAGAATATTCAGCCGATTCCTTTCCAATGAGAATTAGACACGCGTCCCATATCCCCATGTGCTTTCTTTGGTTAGTCTATGATTTATGAGTTGGACTGGGCCTCCATGTGTTTGTCTTTGTGTGGTTTCTGAGCTAGGAGCGCTTCGAATTTCAGTTCTACTCTAATACTATCAAATAATAGCTAGCTACTAACAAGGGGGACTGTTGTCTGACTCTTTTCATGAATCTTATACTGGTAAATAGGGTAGGGGCATTCTATTTTATTTGACTTTATATTCAATTTATTAAAAGAGGTAAACAATTTACAATTTTTTTTAATTATACTTACATAAGTAAGACTTTTTTGAATACCATACTATTTATCTCCAGGCCTGTCAAGCCTGCTTTCTTCGATGAAAGCCCACAGAAGGGCCAAAGCACAACAAGCCTACCCATCATCAAAGCAGGCCCAAGTCCATGCAAGAAGGCCCGCTGGATCTATCCAAATTCAAAGCCCGCCAAAGGTGGCAGCTCCTCACATGAAATCATCAAAAGGATCCGAGCTCATCAAAGACTCTCCTACATGAAAGGATCTGAATCTATCCAAATAGCCCAGAAAATGACAGCCATCAAAAGGCCTAAGCCCATATAGCCTCGGCCCATCCAAATGATGTTCAGCGGTCTAAACCCAAATAGCTGTGGCCCATGATCCAAGGGACCCGCAAGCAGCATAATTCTGTTCCGAGGCTGCGTTTCATTCCAGCAACAGTAGTATATGGTTCGAAGCGCCTTGTTCCATCCGGCCCGAATCCCCTCCATAACTAGTATAGTGGAGGTGTTCTTTTTGTTTTGAATAAAGAAGCGCGTGAACTTTTAGTGTAACGCAGGCCTTTTTCTCGGTTGATGGATGGGATAAATGCCTATATCGCTTTAGAATGTGTTGGTTATGTTGATGCAATTTAAAATAATCGAATCTAAAAAAGTTTATTTAATTCCCATTCTTTCTAATTGTCTTTCTCTTACTGTGTAAACGAACTTCAAGTCAACTCAACAGGAAGCGTCACAGCCTAGGTTTGGGCCACCTCCGATGTCGATCTGCAGTAATAGTTTTAGAAAGTAGTTAACCGAGGTAGGTTTTTATTTTCACCTAGAGCGATTTGCCTGCTTCTTTCTTCTTAGCCCGCGCCGCACCTAATAAACTAAACGTGAGATCGGGGGATTCCATACGGTCTTAAGCAAGCATCTCCTGAACAATCACCATGAAGGGCTAGGAAAGAAAGATACTTGAAAAAGCAGTCTCGTCGCTTCGGTGCCCTGAGGTGAGCTAAGCTAGGTGTGGGGCGGAAGGCCTTACTAAGAGGGTCCCGTGTCGTGCATTGTCATACGCCGAGCCGGAGCCTGGTTTAATAGTTTTGACGGTCAGCCCTCCAAATTCGAAGTTTCAAAACTACACTACATAAGTGCTAGCACGCAACGGCCTGACTTTACGTTTAACTGGTATTGACTATAACTGCTATTGATCTCCCATCCGATGTTAGAACTCATCAGGCAATGATAGGATTTGTTCCGAAGATGAATGAAAGGCTTCCCTTCTTAATTAACCTTGGCAATACAACGTTCAGCATAAATTGGAACGGTTTAGGGCCCTGTGGCTGTAAGCTTTAGTGCATCCTTCCCCGCCCTCAGCCCTTGGTTGGTGTTCGTTCCTTCTAACTCTGCTTGTTAGATTCCTTCCTATCCTAAACTTAGTAGGAGAAAGGATCTTTGGCAAAGAATTCCTTTTCCATCTAGAAACCACTTCGTGTAATTTCATTAGTCTGATAATCTTTTGCATTTGTCTTTCGCCCTTAATGTTGAATCTTCCCCATAGAAAAAAACGAGATCCTTCTCCTCATCCTCATGCCTTTTTTTGCTATACTGAAGATAGAGGCACGAGCGAACCCTTCCTAGGGTGCATCCGTTCGTCGACCAGCGGGAGAATCCGCCCCCAAGTGGCAGCCAAGCTCACTTCGCGCCAAACAAACCACCTATCTCGTTGCTATGTCACCCAGTAACTTAACGAAGTTGGAAAACCCACACTGCAAATGCAAGCTGGGGGGGCTTTGCGAGCTATGGGCTTCACTCGACGGGAGCACGAGCGGGGAACTTCAAGTTATTAGAATGCCGTGACAGCAGGGGCAGGGGAAAGGAGAGGGAGCCCGTCGTCATGAGGAAAAATAGAGTGGCTGAAAACAAACTCAAACGAGACTTCATTTCTAAACTAGGTGTCGAAGAAAAGAGTTTAGGTTGGTAGTGCTAAGATCTGAAAGCCCGACGCTTAGTCAGCTAAGCAAAGCCTTGCAAGCAACCTGGCCCGGCACGCAAGACAGAAGAGAAAGAGTGGAGCTTAAGGCATCCTTTCTCCTATGGGGAATCAATCAAACGAGATCAAAAGTAGACTGGGCGGCAAGTCATCGCCAGCAATCAGCTCTTTCCAAAGTAGTGCTATTCTGTCTTCCGCTGACGTTCATACCTTTCGTCCTTTAGGCTCCTTCGTTCAGCCGAGCGAGCAAGGTGTGTTTTAGGAATTTCTTACTTGTCTGATCTTTCACTAACTAATAGGCTGGAGCAATGCTTGAAGCGTCTCAGTCTCTAGTTAATGCATCACTAAGGCGGCAGTGGAAAGAACGACGTTTGACTTGCTTCGGGAACTCAATTTCCTCCCTCAACAGGAGATTCCGACATCCTTCTTGTCGTCCGCCTCAAATGGGGTTAGGGGATTGAATCCCTTTAAATAGAGTGATCATGCTTGTAAAAGATAGCTATTCTTCGTATCTCGAAAGAAATGTTTTCATAAAAGATCTCTCCTCAGAATACGATAACGCGCATTCTCCTTCACTCTTATTCCCTTGAAAAGAGACGATTCGATAACAGACTATTCTGTTTTCAGACGAGAAGGAAGATACTCAGGTAAGGGCAGAGATTGTAGCTAAGACTGTCTCGACTCCTTGCCTTGCTCAATGCTTCTTCATCAACTGCAGCGGGAATAAGGGAAGGAAGAAAGAGACCATCTTGGCCCTAGGAAAGGAATGCTCTTAACTACCATTGCTATCCATCAATGCACACTATCTATCTGTTTACAACTATAAATGTCAATGGTATCCCAAAATTGGAATTATATGAAAAGGTGAAAAGCAATCAAAACTGGGGGGATCCATACACGCCCATAAACACAAGATTCAGATCTCTCAAACCTATGATAGAGATTGAAAAAGCTATCCATCGAAAACCCACACCACCCTTAACCTTACGCGCCCAACTCAAGGCTTCCTTGCTCACAACCAATCCCTCAAAGCAATGAATGCGCTCAAAAGCACGCCATAGCACGAGATAAAGTTTCTGCGCGGCTGAAGACGGCATTGAACGGTGGTACGTACGGCTTAGAGCCAAGGCATTCAGAGGTCTCCTGTCAGAGCTCCATCTAGGAAGTGATAGCTGAAAAGCTACTAGCATACCTGGGTCTAGAACAGCAAATGGGAAGGCTCTTTCTCCTCACACTCACGACTCTCATGTATATTCTTCCCAAATCCTAGCGTCAGCTACCATATTCAAAGCTACGCCTTGTTGCTCAAGCTGTTAGCGCGTAGTCTGTCTTATATGCCTCCAAGGGCGGTGGTGGGTGTAGTACCGCACAGGAAGGCGGTTGAGCGCTTAGACCAAGACGGCGACTCTGACCCGTATGGTTAAAACATCCTTCCCCTGGGATTGTGAGAAGCTGAATTTGTCGATCCCTAAATAAAATCACTCAATTTGGACTAGATATGACTTCGGACCTATTGTAATGCGTTCCAACAGTTTCTCCTATGTTTTCTTAGGAGAAGGCTTTTGGTGCAAACTCAACCTTTTCTTTTCAATCATGGAGGGGGCTTCGTCTTAGCCTCTCAAACTTCTGCCTTGTTTACAAGTAGGATGGTTTCCATGGAGTCTCACTATGGGTGTTTGATATCGAGTGTTCTTTCTTTTTTAAAGCATGATTTTCCTTACTCTAACAAGTAAGCAAGTAAACTACCTTGTGATTTCCATGATTCTTTCTTTGCTGAAATTAGGTATCTATTAATCCTTGCTCATGCATTCACGTAGTCGTAATCATGCCTTAGTAAATTGGATTCTCCATGATCTAGCATTTTTTTATGGGAAAGGCGAAGATTTTCTTGATCCATGTCATGCATTACAATATCAGCTAGAAAAGATGGGAATTCCTCAACCCATATACTATTTCGAACAGCGACCAAAGTGGGCTAACTCGTATGCAGCCATCTTTGCACTCCGACTAACGTAGTCAAGACTTAGCATAGCAAATCTGCCGACGTTAGTCATAATCTCTTGAATGAGAAAACCTGTAGTTGTAGTAGTCCCTCTCCAACCACCAGCTGCTTGAAACTCAGTCGAGTCAGTTTCTACCATTACATTAAATCGTAAAAACAACAATCAGCCGACAAATCAAGAGCTTCTCTAAGAGCCATGGCTTCTGCACTCAACACCTCCTTGTCACCATGAAGTGGCATTAATCTAGCTACAAAAATTTCTCTGGCATTTTTTCGAATAATCCTGCTCGCACCTGCTTCTAGTGTTTTTGCCAAAAACTTGCATCTACATTGAGCTTGTAGCAGTTGGCATGCGGAGGTCGCCATGAACTGCCGAAACTTGCTTCTTGCACTATTTGCGATTTCTCTTTGGCCTCTTAAAACTGAAATATATAGTCCATAGCACGGACAAGAAAATGATTACGATAATCTACCCCTTCCCCTTATGAACTCCAGCGTTCCTATGAGCCAATAACTAAATAAAAACTATTACACACTCCATAGCTCCAGCTCTTCCATCTCCAATTTATCAAACACATAAAGAAAGCAGTCACAAAAATCCCCACCACGTATACGTATATTACTCCAACTGCCAGAGGCAATTCTTCCCATATGCCCAAGGCTCTTTCACAGTCTCTCAAAAGAAAAGATGGATTTCGGTTTCTATCTCCTTCAAACATAGCAGGCATAAACCATCGAATGTGCCGACGCAGTCATAATATCTGAGCACGATGCTTTGCCTTGCTTACTAAGTTCCACTTCACCTTCACGAGTGACGTGGTACGCTGACTTCACAGAAAGTTTCCCCTTTTTCTCATAATGCCATAACAAAGCAAAGAGTCTCAAGTCTTGGTTCTAGACAAAGGGATCCTCATCCTAATATCCAGATCACGGTCGAGCAATAACTCTATCGCTTTTTGTTCAATCCACCTGCCATTTTTGTTATCCACGAATTCCAACCTATACCTATCAGTCACTGAAACCAGGGCTTGAGCGTTTGAGAAAAACAAACTGCTTGGCTTTTTTTAGGCAAGGAGAAGGAGGATTCAAAATGAATTCTAAGGCAATCCTTAGATTGGTTAGGGGGCGATAATCTTTCCATTCCAATAGGAAAGTCTTTTTTTGAAAGCCAGTTTCTGAAAACTAAACAAGAAGTTTCTTTTGAAAAGCGAGAGACCCTACCTGTTGATGACTAAAGGGGTTCGAAGACGCCGCGAACAGGAAGTCTTACAATGCCCGGAGACCTCTGCCTACTCCGCTTCATCTTCTTTTCATTCCTTTAGCTACTCAGATGCTTCGTTCGCTAACGATCTTAGTCGAATGAGCCCATCCCTCTGGCTTCTACCCAGAAGTGGTCTGCTTTGCTCATAAAAGAGAAAGGATTTTCTCCATAAACATCAAAAGCTCATCTCTATAGTACCGGTGCGGTGGTTGGAGTCTCCCCTTCTTATTGACATTGACCCAAGGAAAGAGAAAGGAATCAGGGCAAGCAGTCTTGCTTGCTGGCTTGCTTGTTAGCGTCTAAGATCTTTCTTTCGGAGTCTATTGAAAGGTTCTGTTATCTCTTTCTTTTCCTACCCGAGGAAGAGGAATGGAAGTGCTCCGCCGATAGGAAACTAGAAATCATAAAAGAAAGGGCTTGTTCAGCTGCTCCTTGGAATGATCTAGCTCTTTCACTTGCTTTCTTATTCAGTCCTCGGAGACTCTTTCTGGATCCATCCAACTTAGGTTTCACTTCTCTTCTTGGCTCTCTTTTCTCTTACGTCATTTAGTTATTATTTCATTCTTACTAATACTAAGACGAAGGTAACTGCATCTTTTTATGAGAACCTTGTAGACTGAAATTAGCATATAATGAATTAGTTGTACGGTGAAACCAGTATCCCAATTGTTAAGTCAACCATAAGGAAATCAATCGGTACACATGAATGACTTTCATTCAATACTTCCCCGGGAAACTCTACAATAATAGGTTGAATCGATCGGTCTGTTGTCTGTGCTCTCTCTCTTCTGTGTTACTTGCTGTCATGGATCGGTCGCCCCTTTCTTTGACTCGTCCTTAAAGGGATAGGGATAAGGATTCGCAGGCGAGGCAGATATTGAATTCACAGAGAAGTCAGGCGACGGAAGGAACTGATTGCATTAGTCTCAGGGACATAGCCATGTATTACGAGATTAGGCCGATCGGAGAATGCCATAGGTAATTAATAAAGAGTTGCACGTATCGAATCTTTGCTTTAAAAGTAGCACTAGCATTAGCAGGAGCAGGAGGAGGAGCACTAGGAGTTTCCTCATTTCAGATGTCCATAATCGGATAAAGATGTTATCCAAGTTATTCAAAAGGAAGTCGATATAGATTCATCCCCAGCTCTGCTCTTATTGCTAGCTCTTTTCCTTTTTGCCTGGCACTGAAGAAGAAAGATCAGATGCGCCTTATCCGCTCTTTGCATGTTTTCAGGAATCATTGGAAAAAGAAATACTCTTTGCGACGTGAATCGAGGCTAGGTACCTAGGACTCATTCCACAGTAGAAAGGGCTATGCGCACCAGCCCTTAGCATTAGTGCGTCTATGCGTGCTTTTAACATTATCTTAGGGCCTTGATTCTTGCGGCAATGTCCCTTGTTGTGCTTTAGTGGGAATGCGTAGGATTGATTGCTTGATAGCGTAAAGGCGGTCCCGAGAACCTTTGCTTGTCAGGTGCACATGAAAAAGGAAGTGTAATGGTTGTGAGGGTGCGCTCTCCTTTGTTAGCAAGAAGCGGTTAGCGGTCCAGGCACGCTTGCCTGCTTTCCTGATTCGTGAACAGATGGGACTCTTTCTTTTTTTTTGCTTTCTTCCTTCACTTTGATCTCTGCCACAGGAGCTGCAAGTCTTTGAAAGAAAATCCGCTGGAACTAGTGAGCGAAGGGCCTTACTGCCAGAGCTAGTAAGCTATATGAAGCAAGAAAGGGGTAGCGGGAAGATTTCCCCACTCTTGTCTGGTGTTAGCACTGGTTGCATATCTTTTCCTTTTTCGACTGTCTTCAAAAGATATCTCTTATCTGTGCCAATAAATCGACCTTACTCCACGGAAGGCTTCCCCAGATAAAGATTTATTATCTAGATGCCGCAAATCCGGTCTTACAGAATCGAATACGGGCTTTCGGGGTGGTATTTTGAGTGGTATCCGGAAGGTTATAGAGAGAGCAGTCGTAAGGCCTTAAAGGGATAAGGATAGGGAAGGATGAAAGAGTTTGCAGTCCAGAATTCAAGCCTAGGAGGATTCCCAATAAGCTAATAAGATCTTTTTTCGATGAAAATGATCATCGATTCACTTACTCTTTGTCTTCTTAGAACTCTCTTCCCCGATTCTGTAGCATCCACTCACTCTTAAACTATCTCCAACTAAGCCTTGGACACTTTCTATAAGACTGCTTGAAACCGGCTTGGTACTGGCTTGACCTATTCTTCATTCGTACATCGTATTCTGTAAGAGCGAATTCTATGGTACCAAAAGGCAATGAAGATTGTATGCTTTCCTTTTCACTTCTAAATGAAAGCTAAACTAAACCGATTCCAATTTCTTTTCCATTCAGAAAGAGGACTCTCATACAATACGCATTGCCTTTTTTTGATTTATCTATCTTATTTATGTGTCATTTGTAAAAAGAATTCGATTTCCTTTGTAGTTCACTAAGAGGGGGTTCACATCAGTATTTCGCAGGAAGGGTAAAAAAACCCTCTTTTAGCCTTTTAAAATAGGGCGGCTACAAATAGCTAGCTTTGAAAGAACCGACTTTCACCTTGAAAGCCACTAGAGCTTCTTCCCCGTGCATGCATGGTAACAATGATTAGCATTTCCTATTCTTCTTATTCTAATTGATCGAGCCTCCCCCAGGTAGCAGTCTTTAGCAACCGTCCATGCAAGAGTAGCACCTGCGCCTATAGCAAAGGTTAAAAGACCACTTACGGTAAGGTTTGTGTTTCGCTGACGCTCTCTATCAGAGGATAGAGATATAAGTGGCGAACCGTTTTTTCTATATGTGGATGAAAGTGAGGACTTGACTTGGTCAGTCAGTCCTATAGTCGCAGCGGTGGTTCTAACATAGTTTGTTTTCCCACCAATCATACGATAGGAACAGCCGTCGATGGGTACTGAATGAAGCGGTGCGGATAAATGCTAGAC
>JBAGKO010204543.1:0-13701 GCA_037177275.1 Acacia concinna
GTCACATAGTTGCATGCTTGTTTGATAATAGTATTGTGTTAACTTGCTATTGGGATTCACAAGAATCTCACCCCCCCAATAATAACCATGAACTAGGGTCGGAATCTTCAAGGCAGAATGGAAAAGACGTCCAAGGTTGAAGACTAATTTGCTTACTATATGTAAGCCATGGAATTTGAGAATTTGTAATAATAATGAATTATGATTTAGTGATTTAATTGTATTATGTGTTTGGCATAATACTAGACTGTACGTTTAGTTACGTTTTATTTTGATAGGTAATATGTATGAATTTGGGTTTTCGTGCTTGAAGTTATAAAGTTAAGAATAAAACAAGAAGAAACTGTTTTATCAAAAGTGATAGAATTATGGAATTGTTTTCCTTGAAAAACCCTTAAAGGACTTTTTAGTAAAACTTGAGAAAAGGTTATCTCAACATTTCTACATTAGTTATAAATTTCCTACATTTGACCATAAATCTGTAAGGAAATAAATGGTACCATCGGAAATAAAAAGAAAAAAATTAGTTTTTACGTATTCCACGTTATAACACAACTCTAATAGATGTTAAGTGACCTAAAGATGGTCCATACGTGAGGTGTGACAGTTTGAACACACCCCCTCTTGGCACCCAAAAGAGATACCTTACTACTAGGCCACTTGAGCTTTTCAATTAACTTGTGTAACAAAATATAGGGAGAATTTTAGTAAAAGACATCCCAAGCAAATTAATATCAAATGACCCCCAAAAGATTCTGAAATATCATTTTAAGGACCTTGGGTGCAAAATGAAATCAATTCTCATGATGAAATGACATCATTCCCCCTGTCTTTTTAAAAAAATGGAGAGTATTTTTCAGCCATCAGAGATGGGCCCAACAAGAGCTCCAGTGCTAGACCCTTGAACACCAGCCAACCAGCCGCTACGATTTAAGTGGTCAGCAAAGGCCTCTGATGGCTAGAAAATGAATTCTGGCAAAGGGTCAAAATAAGGGTTTGCATTAGTCCCAAAGATACCCAAGGAGATTCCTTACCAATAAGCTACACATGCTCTTTAGTTATTATATGCAGAAAAATATAGGGAGAATTTCAATTAAGGACTTTTGAAGAGATTTAATATCATAATCCCCTAAAAGATTATGAAATATCACTTAAGGATCTTGGGGCAAACTGAAATTAATTTTCAATGGTGAAATGACCCAATTTTCATTGCCCTTTTTTAATAAAAATATTGTCTAATATTTTCTAGCTACTGGGGTAGGTCCCCTAAACCAGAGCTCTAGCATCAGACCCTGATTAATTGTTAATAAATTAATTGATCTTCTTCATAAGACTATCCCACTTGTTCATACAACTATTCAAATTACTCATGATATATAAGGCACTTAAGAATTTGATGTTCTTTAATAAATTAATTTATCTTGTTGATAAAAATATTTGACTTGTTCATAGGGCTTTTCTACTTATTTATAAAGTGTAAGACACTTGTTGATTATAATGTAAAGTGGGTAGGATATAAGATTATCTATACATGTATGTATATTGTATTACATATATTAATTAAAGAGAATGTAAGACACTTGTTTTATTATTATTATTATGATCATCATCATCATTTATTTTGTTAATAAAAACATTTGACTTGTTCATAGTGCTTTTCTACTTGTTCATGAAGTGTAAGACACTTGTTGATTTTAATGTAAAGTGTGTAGAATATAAAATTATGTATGTATGTATGTATGTATGTATTAACTAAAGAGGATGCGAAACACTTGTTTTATTATCATCATCATCATTTATCTTGTTGATAAAACCATTCAACTTTTTCATAAGGTTTTCCTACTTATTCATGATATGCAAAACACTTGTTGATTACAATGCAAAGTAAGTAGGAATATAAGGTTATTATATATATATATTCAAGTGTATGCCTTAGCCTAGTGGAAACTAGTAAGGCTTCATGTTGCCCCTTTAAGGGGAAGGGATTTGAACCGCACCCACCTCCCATTGCCATAAATGATTTTTTCTGGCCATCTCCAATGGGCCCTACATCGAAGCTCAGCCTACCAAACATTGGCCACCAGTCAGGGGTTTAGTGATAGAGCTCTAGTTTAGGGGCCACCTCATGTGCCAGAAAATATTAGACCATATTTTATTAAAAAAGGAAAGGGCAATTGAGCCATTTTACCATGGGAAATTAATTTCAGTTTTCCCCAAGGTTCCTAAGTGACATTTTAGAATCTTTAGGTGGCCATTTGATATTAAATCTCTTTAGAGGTCCTTAACTAAAATTCTCTCAAAAATATATATATAACAATCTTATGTCCCTACCTACTTTACATCAAAGTCAATAAACAAGTGTCTTGCACATCATAAACAAGTCAACTTGCTATATGAACAAGTGGAATATTCTTATCAAGAACATAAATTAATTTCTTAAGATGATCAAATTTACAACTACCTTTTACATCATGAGTGAGCCAAATAGTTCTATTAACATAGTCTTAGGAACAAGATAAATTAATTTCTTAACAAATTACTCATTTGCAAGTACTTTACACTTCATGAGCAAGTGAACTTACTCATTTGTAATTTCACTATTCATAAAGGGTAAGACACTTGCAAAAGTGTAATGGTTAAGAAATTAATTTATCTCATTCATAAGACTATTTCACTTGTTCATATGATTGTTTCACTGGTTTAAGATGTGTAAAATAGTTGCATATGAGTTATTATTAAAAAATAACAATTTGTCTTGTTCACAAGATAAACTTGTTCATAAGACTATTCTTCTTGTTCGTCATGTATAAGGCACTTGTTAGCTATGATAGAAAGTAGATAAAAGGGATACAGGTTTATTGCATATATATTTTATTGCACATATTAATTGAAAAGCTCAAATGGTCTAGTGGTAAGACCCATTTTTTGGGTGCCAAGAGGGGGTGGGTTCAAAACCCCACTTGGCCACTTTATGTTATTGTTTAATTAATTTTCCAATGGCTGAAGGCCCAGTCGTAGGTCAAAGATCTAACTACATTCATCAATCTCTAAAGGTTGGAAAATGTTGACCTTTTTTCTTTTAAAAAAAGTAAGGGTAGTTTTGTCTTTTCACCATGAAATTTAAATTCAATTTTCCTCCATGATCTTTCAATGAGATTTCAAAATTTTTTGACTACAAGCTGATATTAAATTGCTTCAGTGGTCCCTTACTAAAATTTCCCTAATTTAAACTCATTAACATTACAGAGCTCATTAGATTTAGTCAATAAAAAGCCTCATTTCATGCCTTCCTCAAATTTCCCTAATTTAAACTCATTAACATTTGTCTCTTCTTGGCCTAACACTATAATGGCATAATAGCTTTAAGCCCAAGACACCTACCATCAATGTCTCATTCACCTTTCCAACATCCCTTAGGGTCAACACCTCCATCTAGACCCATCTGCACCTCATTTTCTTCCACCAAGCCTCTCTCTAACTTCCATTATTTTATTATTGTTAAGCTAACTAAGAAATAGTATTTCAAATGGAGAGCCCAAATTTTATTATTTCAAATGGAGAGCCCAAATTCTTCATTCTCTTTGGCCATTATATTTTTTAGTACATTGATGACTCAAACCCTTACCCTTCGCATAAAACTACCTCAGGTCTTCCAACCCAACCTATAATAAGTGGTTTAAACATCATCAATTTTTCCTCTTGATCCTAATTGCATCTCTTATTGAAAAACTAATTCTCTGCGTCCTTAACCATAAGAGTTCAAAGATTCTTTGGAATTCCCTTACACTATTCTCTCAATAAACACTTTGTTTATCTCCAACAAATTACTAATATAAAGAAAGGTGGAGATTGAATTAGTGATTATTGTCTTTAGGCTACAATCCAAGCAGACTCTTTCATTATCATTGGTAAGTAGATTGAATATTATGAGTTCATCAGTTACTTTCTTAATGAATTGGGTCCCAATTTTCATTTTATGGTGACCTCTCTCACCATTCCTCATCTTTATCAATTTAAAGAAATAAGCACTTAGTTGCTTACATTTGAAGCATGTATGATCCATATCATTCATCTCAAGTGCCACTTGAAAAACTTACTCATATTACTCTTTTTGTCCCCATCCTCTCCCTCTTTTTAATCCTCTTTTTCATGAAGGCTATAGTGGCCACTTTTCTGGTTGTGGTCAAAATTTTAGAGGATTTTTTCATTGTGGTTGTGGATGTTATGCTTGAGATGACACGGCTAGTTGTACCTTCTCTTAGAATAATTTTACTTAATTTTGTTAACATTGTGACAAATGTGATATGTCTTAAAATAATTATCAACATTTTAATCAGATTCTGTGGGCTGCCACCACCATCTTTGTCAGCTCACTACTTTAAGTTCCATATTTACAACGATACCCTTTGGTACCCAAATACATGGGTTACTCATCATATGACCAATGATTTTTATACATTTAATATCTTTGTTGGATCCTATACTAGTGATTATGTTATTTGTGTAAGTTATGGATCTCCTATGCCAATACAATATATGGCTTTAGGATTCTTCTTACTCTTTCTGGCAACTTCTCTATAATATTTTACATGTTCCAAATCTTACTAAGAATTTAATGAGTATCAATAAATTCTATGAGTACAATTATGTTTATTTTAAATTCCACTCAATTATTTTTGTGAGAAAGATGAAAGAACGTAAACCCTACTTCTTCAAGGTCCCATTTTTAATAGGATGTACATGTTTTCCTCTAATGTCTCACATCAAGCTTATTATGGTTTTCATATTTCTCTTCTTCAATGGCATTATCGTTTAGGTTATCCAACTTTTCACATGGTTTTCCAAGTCTTCTCCTCCAACTCAATTAGAACCAAATTTGTCCATCCTCAATGCACAACTTAACGTTTGTCTAAGAGTTATCATCTACCCTCTCCCATTCTATTTATTATTCCCCCTTCCCTTTTTAATTAGTATTTTGTGAAGTATGAGGGCCCTCTCCCTCTATTTGTGTTGATGGATTTAGTTATTATATATGCTTTTGTGGATAATTACTCCAAATATATATAGTTTTATCCCATCAAGACTAAAGATAAAGGTACTTGTATTTTTATCTATTTCATTCTCTTGTCCAAAATTCCTTTAATTTTAAAATCACATCATTTCAATTTGATTGGGGTTGTAAATTTCATTCTTCACAAAAATTTGACTGCAAACAACAAAAGCAATGAGTTCATTTGGTAAAGAATATCAGTAAAAATTGCAAGCAAGTTTATTTGACAAGAAATACTAATTATATCACCGAAAATTATCAGTTCATTTGGCAAGGTATAAAAACTTATTATCACAAAAAAAGGAAATACTAACGGCGGAGTAAGGGCAGATAAGGGTGGCAGAACTTTGAGTGACGACAGATCTTCGACGATGATGGTGCTATGAGAGTTATGAGTGGGGGACCGCATGAGCTGAGCTGGGAGTGCGGGACCACAAAGCTTTGATGATAAAGTTGTGCTTTTGACTGATGGTTCCTATAACCACACACGATTATTGCACCACGCGTGGCTATTGTGCCACCTCATCCTTCACAGTAACCCTCTTAAAAACCCAACACGCAACATGAGTTCTTTCATGCTACAAACATCACAATAATTGAAACCAAAACTAGTAAAGAGACCAAAACCAAACCAACACACTCGACAATATTCACATTGAAATGAAAAGTAGCATGAAGCAAGAGGCTAAATTATGTCAAACAATTTACCAAGTGATTTCTCCTACAAGCTAATCAATTTGATTATGCACATCTCCAAGTGATTTCTCCTACAAGCAATTAGGAAAAGGTTTAAAAAAATACTTGAAAAGGATTTTTCCATAAATGACAAACATAAGTTCTATTATAATTTGTGAGCACATGAAATAAAATTAATTTAATAAAGGATATTTTGAAGCTCCATTCTAACTTTCTCTAATTGCTCCTCCTTCAAGTGAATAGAGTCTGTATTCTACTTAATAATATTCATAAACTTCAATTTTGATTGCCGATGATCATAAAATCCCCCAGTCGTGCTACCTTTCTTACTCACTTGATCACCTAACAACTACTTCATGGATTGTATCTCTCCTTGTTCGGTGAAAGACACCTGTAGTTCAAAAGATTGTCCATAATTATCAGAAGAAATGTTTGGAGTGATGCCCAACAAACTCCAACTAATAGTAGACCCATTCTCAATATCTATACCTATTTAGTTGTAAAATATTACTTATCAAATTTATCATTGTGTCACTTGTCCTCACACACAAACACACAAAATGGAATAGTTGAGAGAAGACAAAGGACCATTGTTGAAATGAGACTTACCTTAAGAATCATGCCTCAATACCATCAAAATGTTAATCTTATTAATTTCCATAGCATATTATTTATGAAATTAATTGTCTAGCCTAACACTATATGGTATGAGTCTATATAAGTTATTATTTCATTTTTAAGCATGACTATGCCTAGTTTTGGGTATAGCCTATTGGCCCAATTTTAAGCCCTGAGCACCAAATAAGCTTACCAAGTTCTAAGAGCTTCATCTTTCTTAATTATGGTCCACGTTATGTTGGATTACAATATTTGGACCCATCCACTAGAAGAATGTATTCTTTAAGGAATGTTACATTTTATGAGACTCAATTTCTTTTTGTGGCCATTATCACTAAATTCTTAACACTTACACATCTATTGTTTTCATACACAATTTGATTTCTTAGCCAATTAGTAATACAAACCCACACAAAATATCTCTTTCATCCCAACTCTCTTCTTGTTATCCTACCCATTGTTAGTGCAAGCTTTTTTCAAGAAGATTAAGCATTGAAGAGTTGTGTATTGAGAAGCTTGCAGCTGGTCCTTTTTATAGATGATGGAAATATAGTTAGCTTGAAGTTCAGCACTTTAGGAATTTCATTCTACTTGTTGTTGAAGATAAGAACTTTGTCTCTTACTTCTAGCCATTACTGAGAATATGCAAATTGGTTTCCTTTGACTTTGAACATGATAATACACAAAATAGGATTCTACAAGTATAGAATTAAAACATAGAGCTCATCGGAAAAAAAAAAAGAATTAAAACATAGAGAAAAACGTATGAAACTAGCCATTAGAAAAGGCGATACTACATAATTGTTTATATTTAATGCTTTATATATGGCGGTTATTTATACCACTACCATATATAGAGATGTAGAATTTGTGCAAAGATATATATGACAATTGTTTGAAAAAAAATGCCATATGTTAGAAAACAATTTATGGCATTTTTCGTAACAACTACCATATATTTGTTTTTTTGAAAAATACGGAATACTACATATAGTAGTTGGTTTTGGAGAATTGTCATATATAGAATGTATATATATGGTGGTTGTTCATCAATCAACTGACATACATATTATATATGACATTTTTTTAAACAACTGCCATATATACTCTTTTAAAGTCTTCTCTCTGAATCCTATTTTCACAATTTCAAACTTCCCTCCATATCATCGTGCTCTCTTCAGACAACTCTGACCACTATTGTAACATTCCAAAAATATTTTAGGCCTAGATAAAGAATTTTGGGTAGACC
Organism: Acacia concinna; assembly: GCA_037177275.1. NCBI lineage: Eukaryota > Viridiplantae > Streptophyta > Magnoliopsida > Fabales > Fabaceae > Acacia > Acacia concinna. The sequence continues at coordinate 7,614 of JBAGKO010204543.1, forward strand.
GAGGGTCGTACCCTAATATTTTTCAAGGTCTAGATGGGGTATTTGGGATAAACAAAGGGCCTTAGTCTTTAGAGGACTAATAAATCTCACAACTTTTGAGGTGAAGTCAGGGGAAGGACCTATGTGCAAAAAGTAAAAATTTGGCAAAGTTAGAAGTTGAATTTTGGACAAGTCTGAAAGCCTCAAAAATTCCCATAAAATGTTTTAGAGCATCCACAACACCATGAGATAGTCAAAATAATTTTTTTAGAGGCCATGTGAATTTTTAGTGGATTTTTAATTATTTTATTAATTTTTGGCCGAATCGGTTTTTGGCCAAAAATTAATTATATCATATAATAAAAGGCCTCATTGTTATGGAATGGGATTAGGAAAAATTAGTATAATATTTTAGAGGAATTATAAAGTTATTTGGAGGTTGAGAAGAAGTTCAAAGGAATTATTAAAAATTGTTGAACATCGGTTTATCGCCCGTATAAGGGACTTCTTTAGAGAAAAATTAATTTCAGGAGTTCCAAATGTCAAAAAATTCTGAAACTTTTATGGTATCCTCCTGGGCTATATAGATATTTTTCTGTAAGATTTTGGAATTTTTCAATGAGAATTGAAGTTTCTAGAATTTTCGGATTAATTAAGGCAGTATAGAAAAAACTGTCGCAGGATACTGAAATATGTGGGACCCCCTATCCCAGCAGAAGCCTGCACCATTTTTTCTTAAGAAATAAGCCAATAAGCATGTAGAAAGGGGCATGTGTCATGTGGAGGGGTAAGGAGCATTAAAATATTATTTTCCTAAACTTCAAAAAAAATTACAATAGTGCCATTCATATCCTCTATAAATAAGACCTCACCCCCTCTCATTTTGGCGCATAAAAGAGGTACCCTGGGGAAGCTCTAGCCAACTAGAAACTCGACCCTCCCGCTCAAAATTCAGAGGCAAATCAAGCTATGTCAATCAATCCTTTGATTAAGGTATGTTCTAGCCTACATCTCCTTTCAATTTTCTTCTCTTTTCTACAGTTTTAGAAGCATTCCAAGGGGTGGAAATACTGTCCAAGGTTTGGTCAAGCTAGGATAGGAAGGCATTCATGTTGTTTGATGTCCATAAGGTTGGAAAAAGGCTAGAAATTGGTGTATGAGCTTGATTTAGGTTGAGTTCGTGTAAGCATGCATGTGTTTGGCCAAGCCTCCTAGGGAAGTATATGGTTTTATTTTCATTGGTTTGATGGTTTCAATGTGTTCAAAATAGTGTTTAACTTAGGAAAAGTTTAAAAGAACACGTGTGGAACACTAAACCGATGAAATCACCAGACCCTATAATAGGGGGAGTGTTCGGCTAAGAGGGGATGGATGGGGAGGAGTGTGATTTTGATAAATTGAATTTCATAAATGGATTCAAAGGATGAAATTGTGTAGGATTGGCCTCTGAAATCAGTCAAAGGACAAGTGTAGTCTGACCCTTTATGTAAGGGGAAAGGGTCTTTGGTCAAGTACTAATAGCATACATTGATGCCATGACATTGTGTTATGTTTAGGAATAGCAAAGGAGTCCTCCAATATCCCCAAAAGCGGAAGGAAGAAACTGCATTGTCCAAAAGTAATTGGTAGCTAAAACTTCCAACCTTAACTTATAAATTGCTTTGCTTGTTTTACAGTGTTGTGGTTGAGCAACCATATATGAGATGTATGAGCTATGTAACTCCCTGTTTATATGCCTTAGTTATGTGATAGAGGTAGAGTCATGTGCATACTCCCTATACACGGTGAGTGCTGAGAGAGAGGGCACTAAATGAGTAGTTACGAGCATTGCATATTGAATGACTTGCATCACACTATATTGTTACTGGTTATTGTTCTGCTACTGAGGTTTCTCCAAAAACCTTACTCTCTCCATAATGCAAGTGAACACCACAATAGGGCACCCCTACTCCTGTGGAGCTCATGAGTGCCACAGTAGCCTACCGTGGCACTAATACTAATGGCGTTTAAAGAACGTCATGAAACTGTGAAAATGAGTGCTATAGGAGTGTCTTTTTGTAGTAGTGTCCTAATATTTTTCAAAGGTTAGATGAGTTATTCAGGATGAATTAAGGGCCTTAGTCTGTAGATGATTGAGAGATCTCACAACAATTAAAATGAAATCCAGGGAAGGACTTCTTTGCAAAGAGGAAGAACTCTGCAAAGTTTCAGGATGAAATACAGTTAGGTCCGAAAGTCCTGAAAATTCCCATAAAATCCAGTAAATACTACAGGGTGCCCAAAACATTACAAAATAATCAAAATAATTTTTGGAGGTCTAGGAAATTTTAGTGAATTTTTAAATATTTTAATAATTTTTTGTTTGACCAAGTTTTTGGCTAAAAACTGATATTATCATATATTTAGGGACCTCAATGTTCTGGACTAGGATTAGAAAAAATTAATACATTATTTTATAGAATTTATGAAGTTTATTGGAGGCAAGGAAAAAGTCCAAAGATATCAATAAAAATTGTTGAAAGTGGTTAATCACCAATAAAATGAACTTTTTGGAGAAAAATTACTTATAGGAGTTCTAGATGTCCAAAAATTCTAAACATTTTACAGTAGCCTTCTGGAAACTTTAGAGAATTTTAGGTAAATTTTGAGATTTTTTGGACGAGTACAGAAATTTCTAAAAATTTTTGAAATCTGAGCCAAAACAAGTAATTTCACAAAATATAAATAAATAAGTGGGGCCTACATGGGACCCACCAAAGTTGGCGTCACTTGGGTGCTTGGAGGCGAAGCCAACGCCTTCTAGATGATGACACTGGTCAAGCCATAAGAGGACCACATTTTGGGTTTGGAAAAAATTACACCTAAAAACCCAAAAATATTTGCATTTTGACCCCTTTTGAAAAAGTATAAATACCCCATCCTTATTCCCTCATAATCGACCCCCTCTTCTTTTTAAGAGACCCTTGCCCTCTCAAAAAGCCGAGCAATCCAGAAACATTTAGAGAGGTCATGGCCTGGTCTTCAGTATAAATAAGTTCTGGTCTTCTCCTCTTTTGAATTCATTTATTTTCTAGTAGTTTTAAAGTAATTTTAAGGGGAGGTTCTGTCCAATTGGGATGCCTTTGATAATGAACCTAAGGAGAAGTTATGACTAATAATTCCGGCCAAAACAGGCCTTCCTAAAGGGAAGTGCTACTTAATTTTTCAGAAATAAGATAGCATTTCCTAGGGGGAGGTGTTGTTCAACTTTCCTACTAAGGTAAGGTTTCTAAAGGGGAGATGTTGTCCAACCGACAAGTCTAGTTTTTCAAGCACATATAAGGGGAGATGTTGCCAAATTGTCCCAGATTGGGCAATGGGGATGGGCCAGTAGGTGGGACTCAGGCTCATTAGGCTATATAGGGTGTTTTATTGAGGGGTACAGGAAGGGAAAGGATACAGTCCTGGTGATGGAAAACCAAGACTCTAAGGGGTACAAGAGGGGAAGGGTTGTAGTATACTATTAGAAGAAGACAATAATGCCCTATATCATGGTCTGTATAGATATTACAAAGAAGTAAACCAACAATCCAACAGTGCCAGAAACAGTGAAACAAAGCTCTCACACCATGCAAGGAGTATACGATAGCAAGAATCTCTGCCCTTAACCTATATTACTTTGTTTGTATGTCATTTGTTGTTTGCTTATATGTAGTGTTTTGGTTGAGTTAGCCTATATATATGAGATGTATGACTACTTGTTATATGCCTTAGCTATTTAAGCTTGGGTTGAGTCACGTGCAAGCTTCCGATACACAGTATGTGCCTAGAGAGGGTACAAGAGGGGTAATACAGCATTACATTTAGAAAGACTTGCATTGCATTACATGGTTTATGGTTGTGATTCTACTACTAAGGTTTCACCAGAAACCTTACCCTTTCTATAATGCATGTGAAAGCTCTAAAAAACAGCAGGACAAGGGAACAGGCTTAGACATAGAGATTTATATTTCTTGTTTCTTGGCATGTATATATATATACAGTATGATCAATGTATCCTATGGATTCTGGTTTTTGTGCCTCTATTAATAAGGAAAGGTTGTTTCTCTATTATGTTTGTGTCAATATTTTAACTTTCTCTGTTTCGACGCATGGACATGACAGTGGTTCCAAGGGCCACTATAAGGGAAGGTAAGTGAGTAAAAGTAAGGTGTTACAATAAGAAGCTATACAAAAGGACCTTATAGTTATGAATTGGTTCATAAGGTAAAGAGCTCAGGAAACTTGAGATAAAATGGAATAACAAAGGGCAAATTGTGTGTTCCGATAACTTCATTAGCTACCTCAAGGTATGCGACCAAATGTAATGTGCCTATCATTTTGAAGACCTAGATGAAGGCAACTGATAAAATGAAGAATGATGTGTGGACTAAAGGTTCGATAAGACTTTATGATTTGCTTATCACTTTTCTTGTTAATAGTAAGCCATGCCTACCTCTTACAATTATGATTTGTCTTTTGATTTGTAATATGGCTTCAATATAGATGAAGACAAGAGGAAATTTTTTATTAGGAAGTATGGAAAGATTATGCTCTAATTCTAGTGGTTTTTAGAGAAGTTTTTGGCAGATGCTGACTTTGTTGATGAGTCTGTGGTTCCAACACTAATAAAGGAATTTGTCAAATTGGAGGAGTGTGTTAAGTTTGTCAAGGTATGACGCATTCTAGAGTTTAAGGTAAACAGTCCTCTTTCAATTTGTAAATTTGTTTTATAAGAGAATTATAAAAAGTTCTTTATTGTTTCTTTCCACAGGCATTAAGCGGGGCAAACCATAAGAGAGTTAAGAAAAACAATTAACCCTACCATAGAGGTCACAAGGGCTACACTAACATTGAGCAATTATTAGAGAAAAGGGAGTCTTCATCGGATGTGAGTATCTACCGTTCATAGTTGTGGATTGTTAAACCAGAAAGACAAAGCTAGAAAAGTTGACAATCCTCACATGCAGGAGGTTATCACGTGATTAGTAAGTGCTATTGGTTTTAATTCAATAATAATCTAGTTGTGGTTTTGCTAGATGGGAACCTCTCACATTAACTATTAATGTTCTTACATGATAGCTTGAGTTAAGAAATACAGCAAAGCCAACATTTAGAGGATGAGGAAGTCTTAGAGCTAGCTCTAGGTCTTGACCATGATGGTTGGTTTAGGGGTATCAACTATGAAGTCGGCAAAAAAAGTACCTTAGGAAGTATTAGAAGATGGTTAAGCAATGTGATTAAAGAGATTGTAGATCTAAAGTCTATAACCACTCAGCTCAAGAGGCAAATTAAAGCCAACAATTGATAACTTATCAGTATGTCCTTCTGGATGAAATGGAGAGGCAGCTAGTTGTGGCCTACAACCTAAGTAACAAAATAGTTGCACAATCTCCTCGCAAATTCTCCCTAAGGTAGTATGACTAATGCTAAAAGTAATTGCATTAATGTGTTCTTGCTTTACACTAACTATATATTCTCTATATTCTTTTAGTTTAGTGTGAGGCGGAGGTTGAGTGTCTAGCCAATAGCCCACGACGCATATGGTTGCTACAAGCCACATGTACAACTTACTAGGGAAGCACACAATGATCTACAACCAACCTCTCTCTGGTAAGCATGTTAAGGTAGCTTTGTATATGGTAGTCCAGTCTACCTATATCCTCTCGGTACCTATTGCAAATGCAACTACGGTGGAAGGAGGCATAGGGGCTTTATCATGTGCCAAAGCACCTCATCACCGTTAAAAGAAAACAAAGGTATATCTTATTCTTTTGATCTTAGTGTTAAAGTTTATCTTTACACTACTCCCAACTTGCATGTGTGATCTGACACAATATTTATATGGTTTTCTGGGGCATTTTATAAGGAAATTGCATACATATACTACCAAAGTGCATGATATTTGTGTTATGTGGACTAAATGTTTCAAGATTGCATTTTGCTGATTTATGGGCGAAATTTGTTATTATTTTCATATGATTTGTTTAATCCTCCACTTGCCTTGGCAAAAGGGTACTGTGTTTTCATGTTTTCAGGCAAGCAAAGGATAAGTTGAAGCCCAAAGTAGAACCAAAGATGCACCACTGGA
>JBAGKO010204563.1:0-13700 GCA_037177275.1 Acacia concinna
TTTTTAAATATTTATTATATTAATTGTTGAAATTTTTTTTATAAACATATTGTAGTATTAATTAAATAATTTGAAGGAAAAAAAATTAATTAAATAATTTAGTTAAAAGTTAAATGTAAACTAATATAACATATAAGTATAAAAGTATGAAATGCGATGTAAGGGTAAAATAGTAAATCTATTATTGCCAACCCTTCCCTTCCCTCTTAAACCAAACAAAAACTCAATTCCACTCCCCTCCCTTCTAACAAACCAAACAAGGTTACGTGCCCTCCCCTCCCCTGAAACTAAACACACCCTTCATCTCGACGACAAGACCCCCAAAACCGCTCTTCACATGTCTATGATTCACCTTCACCCACCGCTGCTCATCAGTGAAGCCACCACGCATGGAGGAAGAGACGCCGTGAGCTAAAACGAGGAGAGGACCATGATCATGTTTAGCCTGAGGTAGCTTCATCGTCATCTTGAACCAGGAACCATTATTTGATGGCCGACGGCCTGTTACAGTGAGCTGGACAGTATTTGACATCACAACCGGGTGTTGATAAGGAAGCTCCCTGGTAGGCTTCAAACTTGAGTATTGACCACAAATACTCTGACCAAAATTTCATTGTTTAATTTGATTTCTATAAAATTTCAATTATTTTCGATGATCGGCTTCGACTATCTGCTTTTTGGGATCTTTCTTTTTCTGATCCCTTTTTTTTTGCTTATGCAAGGTATCCCCAGCCCGATAGGCCAAGATCATCGTTTTTCCCGACTAGAATTTTGTGGGTCTGGTCGAAGATTTTTCCTGGTCCTCTGTATGTATTTGATTTCTGTGGCAGGTGGAAGAGTAAAAAATGGCTTTGGGTAAAAAGGGTTTTCCTATATGACGAAGTGGCAAAGCACAATCAGCTCAAAGGTTGTTGGCTTATCATAGGTGGGAAGGTCAGTTCTTCTTATCATTTAAAAAAATTAAATGTGGAAGATCCAAATTTGATTAGCTCTCGCTACTTGGCATTTTTTCTTAGTACGGAAACTAAGTCTGCATATAACATGTAAGTGCCAAATTAATTATATTTTCAGATAAGAAAACAAAATTAAATATATTTTTTTTGGGAATAAGTTGCATCTCTTACTGGTAGGAAAGGCAAATTAAAGAGAAAAGCCATTCTAGTTTAATTCTTAATCACTGATACTGGTCTCTGTACTAATAATATACGTGTAATTCATCTATATAAGAGAAACAAGATTAGTAATCAATGGCGTGACTCTCAACCAACAAGAAGAAAATTAACCAATAGAGTGCGTTATCTCAGGAATGAGTTGGGCCGCAGCATGTAACCCCTGCTTGCTTGCTGGCTAATTAATACAAAGGTATAAAAAATTGGACCGGTTAAAGAATTGGTCACGGTATGAATTTAGGGTTTAAATGGTTTAACCGAGTCAGATTGGGGGTTGAACTGACCATATTAAAATGTTATAATTTAGATGCTATTACTAAATATTCAAGCGACATGCTGATAAATCACTATTTTGTATGAATTATTAAGGTTAAGTAGTGTTTTAAATGTGGAAAAATGGAAATAGGAAATCATTATTGTGGATTAAATTGAATAAATAAGTGCATAGGGGTATTGTCATTTTAGCTTAATTGAAGGTTAAAATTGTTTACATGCAATTATATGCTTGATCATGAGTTGATGAAATTTTAGTGTAGGTTTGAAGAAGAAAATGGAGATTAAGAGGAAGGAGGACTAAATTGCAAAGAAGAAAATTAGCTAGAGGCATTTCTGTAAAGAGAAAAGGGACTTAATTGCAAAGAAATTAATATGAAAGCTAGAAGCATGAAGAAAAGATGGCGCGGGGTAAGTTTTTGTGATATTTGTGAGGTCAAAATGCAATTAAAATCTTCAACAGTTAAAGTCAAAATCGGACACTTCCCTAACCATTGATCTTGCATACATGAGATCAGATCTGGACCGTCCTCGTAAAAAAAAAAAAAAAAAGCCCCAAACGACATCGTTCTAGAGTTTTTTTTTTTAAAAAAAAAAAAAACTCGGCCGAGTGGCCTCCCGGTTAAATCTTCAATCAGATCAGATAGGGGTTCGGCCGGCCAGTCCGGTTCAATTCTCTACACTCTGATTAATATTCTCTTCCGTCGTTCTTTTTTCTTCAATAATTCATCACATTCTTCTGTATATGTGTATAGAGCGAAAACTAATATCTTAGTTCATATAGTTTCATTCAATTTTGTATCAAGTCTCTACAAATTTTTTTTTTTCTTTTTATGAAGTCCTTCTGGTTTACTCCGTTAATTCTATTACTCCTTACCGTTTTGAACCGTTTGATAAAAGTGTTAGAAAATCCGTTAGACAATGCTGAGGTCGCGGACTAATGAACAGATTTTTATAAGTGGACCTGATTCAGCATAAGAGGGTAAGTTAAAAATAGAAAAAATTCTAGAAAAAGAAGATGGAAATATATAAAGGATAGTTCAGAGTTCCAAAAATCAACAAATTTCAGTTCAGTCTGTCGGTAGGAATCTAGAATTTTTAAATTTTGAAGTTTTGTAAAATTATGTAAATGCCATTAAATTTTCATAATAAGAGTATTTGAATTCACAACAAGAATATCTTAATTTATAACAATAAAGGTATTTATATAATATGTATTCAAACAGTGAATTGTTGTAAATTGAGATACTCTTATTGTAAAAATCTAATGACATTTACATAATTTCATGAAATTTCAATATTCAAAATTTTAGATTCTTACCGATAGACTAAACTGAAATTTGCTGATTTTAAAGCCTTAAACCGTCCTTTATATATTTTCGTAATATTTTTCTAAAATTTTCCCTTAAAAATAAAGCCACGTTCCAAAATAACTTTTTCACCTAACAAGTGATGCCCTTAACTGATCACCAAGACGCTTCACAGACAAAATCCTCCATTTTGCCTCTCATAAAGCTCCTTCGCTAGGACGCTTCCGTTCAAAGGTCAAGCTAGTGAGTCTCGCAATTGGAGGAATGGGTTGCTTCGATTTCTTCAGGTTATCCCAAAAAATGTAACATCTTAAAAATTTTTAAGGTTTACATAGAGAATTTTGGATAAACTAAAGATGTAATTTGATTATTTTGTAGGCCTAAAAAAGGTATCTAGGATGAGTAAAGGGTCATAATCAGAAGAGGAGATGGAGATCTCCTGACTTTTAAAGTGAAGTATTTAGAAGAACCTATGTGCAAAAAGTAAAAATTCGACAAAGTTATAAACTGAATTTTGAACAGGTCCGGAAGCCCTGAAAATTCCCATAAAATTCCAGAAATTATTTCAGAGTATCTAGAACATCATTGAGCTGTCAGAATGATTTTTTAGAGGCTATATGAATTTTTAGTAATTTTAAGAATATTTTATTAATTTTTGGTCGGACTGGGTTTTTAGCTAGAAATTAACTACAACAGATATTTAAGGGCCTCGTTGTTCTGGACTGGGATTTAAAAAAATTAGTAGAATATTTTAGAGGATGAATAAAGTTGGTTGGAGGTTGAGAAGAAGTCGAGAGAAATTTTAGAAAATTATGGAATATCAGTTTGTCGTCGGTGTAAGTGACTTCTTCAGAAAAAAATTATTTTCTAAAGTTCCAGATATCGAAAAATTCTGAAATTTTTATGGTAACCTTCTGGGCTATTTTCATATTTTTGGGTAAATTTTTGACATTTTTTTATGTAAAACTAATTTTCTGAAATTTTCGGATTAAATAAGGCAGTACAAGAGAACTTGTCGCATTATACTGAGTTGGGTGGACCCCACAGGTCCACATGCACCATTTGCTTGCTTTGGCTTGAAGAAAAGCAAAGGAGATGTCTAGAAAGGAGGAGAAGGCGCACATGGAGAGGAGGTGCATTATTTTATTATTTTTTTAAGTTCTCCATAATTATAAGATTGCCATTGGACACCTCTATAAATAGAACACAACCCCCCTTTAGGCGCATAGAAAGAGACCCTTTGGGAGGTTCTGGCCGATTAGAAACTCGACCTTCAAGCATGGTTTTTCGAGGAGATTCAAGCCACACCGTCCGAGCAATCTATCAAGGTATGTTCTAGACTTTATTTCCTTTCATTCTTCTCCTCTTCTTTACGGTTTCTAAGGCATTTCTTAAGGAGAAATGTTGTATGTGGATCTAGTTAAGCAAGAGAAGGAAGATTTTGGAGTTGTATGAGGATAGAAAGGGCAAGAAAACGGTGTGTAGGCTTGATAAAGGTTGAGTTTTTCCTTAGTGTAAAAGGTGAGTGTTTCAGCCTTGAACCCTAGGTTGAGGTGTGATATGATTTTCATTGGTTTGATGCTTCCAACATGTTCATAGCACTGTTTTACTTAAGAAAAGGTTGAAAAAACACGTGTGGAACGCCGAACCGATGAAATTACTATGGACCCCAAGAAGGGGGAGTATTTCAACCTAAGGGGGAAAGGTTAGATGGAGTGTGATTTTGATAAATCATATGTCACAGATGGATTCAGAGGTAGAAATTGTGTAGGATAAACCTATGAAATCAGAGAAATGATAAGGGTAGTTTGAAACCCAAATTTAAGAGGAAAGGGGTTATAGGCTAGTAACAGTAGCATACATTAATATAGTAATGTTATGCTATGTCTAAGCATGGCAGAGAAGTCATCCAACATCTTTGAAAGCAGTAAGAGGCACCTGCATTAACCAGATATCTAGTAGCTAAAACTCTAACCCTTGCTTATTAATGCTTTGCTTGTCTGCTTTATGCTAATGTATGTGTTACTGTGTTGTTGTTGAGTAAGTATGTATGAAATGTATGAGAGGTATGAGATATATGAGATGTATGACTCCCTATATTATGCCATGGCCACGTGAAGGAGGTAGAGTCATAAGCATACTCCTTATACATGGTGAGTGCCGAGAGAGAAGGCACTAGATGAGTAAGTTACGAGTATTGCATATTGCATGACTTGCATTGCATTATATGCTATTGATTAGTGTTCTGCTACTGAGGTTTCTCAAAAAACCTTACCATTTCCACAATGTAGGTGAAGGTACCCCAGGAAGCAAGGGAAGAAGATAGATAGAGAATGTTATTTATGCTTCCCTATGTATTTTAGGTGACTGTATAATGTATTATACTGGATATTGGATTGTTCTAGACTATTTATGTATGCTACTGGATGTAATGTAATATATGGGATTGCCTTAACCTATGTCGTTATGTTGTCCGTGTGACATTATAATTATGAAAAAAGGGAAAAATGACATAGCAATGTGATATGGTTAGATTGACACTAGATTTTTAGCTATTTTGAGCTTAAAACTGGGATGGCATTATTTAAGCAAATGATTGTATTTGACCACAAGACTTTGCATGCTAATAGAGGGTATTTTTAGTTGCAAATGGAGTGGTATATCATGTCATTTGGAGTTTTGAAGCAAAAGGTACACCTTCCTAAAGTTAGGCCAAAAATTATGAAAAATTGGAAAATTACCAACTGAATAGTGTCAAATTAACCATATGAACAATGCAATTTTGGAGGGTTGCGCGTGTTCAATGCTATGCTATCATGGTTTGAGAGTATTTTTCCCTTATAGAGGAAGGAAAAGCTTTCAAATGAGCTTGGAATCACCGCATTTTGATTTTTCTAGAATTAGTTATGATTTTTCAAAGTTAGTCAAAATTAAGGGGCGGATGAATAGTATAATGATAAAGGAAAATTTTCATCCATTATTTTCCCAACTTGAAGTCATAACTATTGATTCCAATAATTCTAATGTGATAAGATAAAGGCTATGGAAGGAGATATGACAATCAAAGCTTTAGAATGTTCTTTGCTAGAACTGTTTTTTTTTTTTTTTTGTGCTTCTGCCCTTGGGTTTTCAGAAAATGGGTCCTGTATTTTTTAGAAGCTTCAAAGCTCGAACTTTGAGGCCCACTCGATGAAGAAATGCTGGTTTGAAGTTTTTGTTGGGTTTCTTAGTTCCTCTGTGTCAATGAATTCGTAAATTGAGTCGAGAAGAGTGGAAGAGGAAGAAGGGTTTTCTCCACTGTGACGTTTATTATGATCCCCTTTCTCCATTGGTGATCTTCTCTCTTCTTATATCAGAATAATCCATGGGATGAAAGCAAAGGAGTGAAGAAAGAAGCAACAAGGAGATTGAAGGATTAAAAAAGTTTGTCATTCCGTTAATGGGATATGTTGAAGAAGAGGGTAAGGAGGAGATAAAAATCTGTTCATTACTTCACCACCTCAGCATTGTCTAACGGATTTTTTTTTTTTTTTTGAATAGGATTGTCTAACGGATTTTCGAACCCTGCTAGGTGCTAGCATTTATCAACGGATTTAAGTAGGGTTAAGGGCTAAAATGTTCTGCATGTTTTCTCCTGCATGGACAATAATCATTTAGAAGTTTTTAAGGGATAATTATGTCCTAAAAATATAAATAAATAGAATAATATTTCCTCTCCATTAAAATACTAAGCGGTCAATTTTATTTTTTTTTAAATTATGAAGAGAGCCAAATTTCTCCCTCCAGTGAACCTCCTCAGATCCACTCATTCAAGTCCACCGCCAGTCTCAGTCGCCATCAAACCCCTGCCACCTAATGGTTTCAAGTTCGCGAGCGTCGTCTCCCTCCTATAACCAGATCTGTAAGAATTCTGCATCAGCGCTGTTAATGTCATCGGGCTTTTCGTCGTCGTTGTTCCCCTCTTGCTCAACTACAATGGCCTTATGAACTTCCTCTACTGTTACCTTCCCCTACCAGTTGTTCACTTTCCATGGCCTCATCGTTGCTCTCTCTCCCCACCATTTTGTTTCTCTCTTCACCATTATCTCCGCTACCTCTCACTCCCTGGCCTCCGAGGAGGAACACGGTCTCTTATCTAGAAAAAGAGCATGACTTGTGAAATTTGTCTATTTTTTTTTTTTTTTTTATCTGAGTATGCTAAAGATTTGATCCGGATTGTAAAATTTTTGTGACGTTTTTGTCAAGCCATTTGTGCAGGTTGTTCTTTGATTTTTAAAGAGATTGGTGTTAAAGGAATTGTTTGATTGTCATATACACATACTCAGTAAGGTTTGTCGGTACTACAAAAATTAATTCTTATAACGTTTTTTTTAGAAATGTGGCATTGAACGTCACAAAAGTCTTAGCCTTATGCTTCCTGTGGCATAAGAGGGGATCCCGTCCCTTGCACCTCTCTTACAAAGGGATGTGAGAGGAGAGATATTTAATTTTTTTTTTTTTAAAAAAAAGTCTCTCCTCTCACATCCCTTGCAAGAAAGGTGCAAGGGACCTCCCTTGCAAGGGAGAGGATCCCAACTCCCTATGGCACTTTCTTGAATGAGCGCCATAAGAAACTAATTTAATTTTTTTTATAGTCTTTTGTGGTGCTCAACTTAGGAGACAATATTTTTTTTAAAATTCAATTGTCTCCTGTGGCGCTCACCTAAGACAATGTAATATTTTCTTTTACGTTTACTTATTTTTTCTTTACATCTATAAATTTAAATTTAATTTAGGAGAAGCAAAGTTGTGGGATATGGTTTTTAGTATGCTTCTTATTTTTTTTCCTCTTCAAGTAGATTTGAGAAGCTAATATTATTTTTGTCCACAATACTTTAAATGTAAATTTGAGAATCATATTTATAGAATAAAAATGAATATGAAACAAATTAAATCTTAATAAAATGCAACTCAAATATCAAATATAATACAAACAAGCAGATAAATCAAGAATACTTACTAATTAATGGAAATCAAGTAGAGAGTTGAATTACAACCTAATTACAAAACTTGAAAATGTTAAAAATTAGTTAAAAAAATTTTGTGGAACAAAGGAATAATCTGTAAGTAACAAGAAAATAAATATGATTATAAAGTAGTAACAAGAAAAAATATGAAAAGAGATTGCATAAGAGAACAAGAGAATAGAAGGGAAAAAAGAAACAAAGAAAAAGTTGTTCAGCATACCTTTTTAATGAAGAGTAATAATAAGAACAAACAAAAGTAGACCTCAAACTTTAATGAAAGTGAAGTTATGGGATAAAGAAAGAGGGAAGAGATACGAAGAGGAAAAAAAGAGAGAAAATTCAAACGAGTGAAAGTGAAAAAAAGAAACAGAAGAATAAAAATATGTGAGAGAAAAAAGCTACATCTTTTACTTTTTTTTCTTTTAAAGAACATTAACTTCCAAAGCACCATAGGAAGTTAAATGTTAAAAGGAAGTTAAGATGGAGCCACCTAACTATTTTGGGGGCTAAAATTTTCTAATAAAAAATAAAATGTGACATTTTTTTAAGGAGGCGCCATTATATATGCATCACATTTGTCTCTTTTTGTAGTAGTGATGTTCAACAACAAAATAAAGAAAATACACTATAAGTGTTAAAAATAAATTAGAAATCATCACAAGAAAACAAATAAAATACAAGGGGTGAAATAAATACATTTTTTTATCTTTGTAATTCAATGTCAATCACTGCAAAAAGCTAAAATCTATAACCATCACATGCTTTCACATACAACCTATATATGATAACATTTAAATTATCTCAATGATTTTCAGCATACAAAAATGAAAATAAGCTTAAAATTTAAAAAAACTTACAGTGTATGTAGGAAGTTTAACAAGAATTAGATGAAACTTTAAGCACAACATCTGGAAAAAAAATTACTAAAGAAAAATGGAAAGATTAGGTTGTATATAACTTTAAAATTAGAAAAAGAGGAAAAACGAGTATATACTTATGATATATTTAATATAGGGATGAGTGGAGGTAATGAGCTCAAAGAAAGTGAAAGTGAGGGAACAAATGAGTGTTTATTGAATGAAATAGAGAAGCAAGAGGAAATGGAAGTGGGAGTAGGAGTGTATATATAAATGGAGAATGAGAGGGGTGTGGGAACCAAGATGCTGGAGAAAAATGAGGGAGAAAAAATTTAAGAGACACTAGATGTTCAAAAATAGGGGGAACACAATATAATGAGTTATTGTAAAAATAGGAACGTAAATAAAATAAGGTTTGGGTGGAAAAAGAAAATTTAAATAGGATATCCTATGGCACTTCTTTGAAAAAATGCTACAAGAAATGAGAAGAAAAATAATTTTTAAAAAAATTGACATATCGTGGTGAACAAGTGCCACAGGAAGTAGGGGACTCCTATGGTGCTTTTTCAAAGGAGCGTAAAAAAAAAACAATTAACCTATCGTGACACTTCTTTAAACAAGCGCCACGATAGGTCAATTTTTTTTTTAAAAAAAAATCAACTATCATGGCGCTCCTTTAAACAAGCGCCATAGGAGTCCCTTACTTCCTGTAACGTTTGTTCAAGCAAGTGTCACAATAGGTCAATTCTTTTTTTCTTTTTTTCTTTTTTAAAAAAGAATTGATCTACTGTGGCACCCTACTTAAACAAGCATCATAGGAGTCTCTCACTTCCTGTGGCACTTGTTCAAGTGAGCGCCATGGTAGGTCAATTCTTTTTTTTTTTAAAAAAAAAATGAATTGACCTATCATAGCTCTCCCTTAAATAAGCGCCACAAAAGGTGCGCCATTTAAACTCTTTTGTGTAGTATTAGAACTTCGCTCTTGAATCTATTATAGGTTCTCAAGATCAAGTTAGCTTGGTTCGATCACCAATTTAAGGGTCCACACCTATCAAAGGTAGATTTAAACCCAAAAATCCAACCATACTTCTAATTTATTTGTATGTTTGGCTGTCATTTTCAGTTGTTTAAGAAATTCTTGGATCCTAATAAATAATTTTTGTGATCATTATCCTTCTTTTTTTTGCCGTGTTGTAGTCATTGTCTAATATGCTATAAAAATCTGGTTATTTTTGGTTCTGCATCACTTTCTAGTTTATCTCCATCTCACCAATGGACATAATGCATTTAGTCCTAAATTATACAAGTCACTTTCATTGTAAACCAATTGTAACGTTGTTGACAAATTAGAACTTAGAAGTGATATTTAAAGATAATGTGTGCGTATTTAAACATTAAAAACTATTTGGTACTGTATTTGACTACAATGAATTAAGTTTGAGTTGTGTCCAAGTGTACAACTAAGAAAACAATTTTTTAACGTGTTTTTTTTTTTTTTACAAAACTTCAAATTAAGATATCATTATATGAGATGTATCAAATATCCTTCATTTGGCCGATTCTAGTTAGTCATTATTGATGATACTACATAACTCAAATAGTAGTACCAATAATGGTTATGAAATTACTCAGATTTTAATTTTTATAATAAAAATATTTTTGTCAAGATAAAGACACTATATTATTTTAGCTATTTTTTATTAAAATATTTTTTCTTGAAAACATATTTTTATAATATTGAAAAATATTTCTATATTTTAAAATTGACGGGAAAATTAGGGAAAGTCCCCATTGAAAATTTTTAGACAAAAAACAATAATTATGTAATTAGTACATTGGGCAATGTAGTTCTGGCTTAAGTTCCCCTCAACAATAAAATTTTAAATGAGGGAGTTTTTGTTTGTGCAAAATTTCGTTTAAACAAATTAATAGAAAAAGGGTCACCAACAACATAAATCAAATACAAAAGCAAATAGAATATAAGTGCCTGAACAGGAAAGTATTATTAATTCCAGTAATATCGACATTCACAAAATTGTAAGATTCGTGGTCTGAGCCAGATAGATCGTTGAGAAGGTGGGGAGTACAAGAGATTTCAGAAAGACTATAAGGCTTCTTGAGTTTGATGCCTCCTACTCTAGGCCAAGATGCTAAATTGGCTTTGTTTCGACAACCTGTACCAGCTCAAGATTGGGCTACTTCCTGGCGATTGAGCTGGTATTGTTACTTTAAGGAGCCTACACTTTTTCCCCAATTTAATTTCTCTGAAAATTAAATTATTTTCAAAACTTATAATAGCAATGCATTGTTTTTTAAAATAATAAAGGAAGGGTTTAAGCCTATTACAAGTTACATATTACACAAACGTAGGTATAAAGATCATATGACGTTATTTCACAAGTGCCCCTAACATGTGTACTCAGGACTCAGGAGCCGCATCAATACAAGAAGATCAATTTCTACTATGTATGAAAATTCTTCTTTGCAACATATAATTAATATCAACAACTAAATTAGATTTTCTATGGTTTGCAACATACAAGCCAACAAGGTAAAACAATCATACACGCCAAGATTCCAAACGGTAGCCATTCCCTTAAGCACAGTTCACTCCTCAACTTTAAGAGGAAAGTAGTTTCCAAAAAAATAAAACTGTAAAAAGCCTCTAGTTCATTCTCCATTATAATTAACTAATTTTTATCGATATTTTACTATTTAAACCCACATGTTTTGTTCAACTAGGGCCTAAATGTTGGACAAAAAGAAGAAACTGCCCATGCTACCCCCAAGGCCATAATTGGTCAAAAAATGTTAGCTTAATTTCTTCTATAAGAAAATATTTGCTAAAATATACTTTTTAGTCATTTAAATTTACAATAATTTTTAATTAAATATTTCATATGAGGAATTTGAAGGAAACATTTTTATGAGTTGGATTAAGAAAATTGAAAAAGTAAAGTTATAAAATTTAAATGAAGAGAATATGTAAAATAAAATAGTGTGAAATTAATTAAGAATTTTCAACTTCACTTCTCTAATTTTTTTTTTAAAGAGATCTAACTAAAAAAATTTCCTGCCCTTTCTTTTACTCCCCTATCCTCATACCAAATGATATCTTTGTTCAAACATTTGGAGTGGTTAATAAACCACTACAAAAGTAGTGTCAAAATTCAAAATTTAAATTTTCAGACACATTAGTAGCAATTTGAAACCACTACAAATGAATCACAACTAAATGAGTGCCAAATTACCCAAAATTCAAAATTTTCAGTACAATAGTAGATCATTTTGCACCCCCTACCACCAAGACCCCCAAATTTGGAAACACCTTTTTTTTTTCCCGTATTTTGTGCCCACATTCAAAAGTAACAAAATTCAATAATATTTGTAACAGTTTGAAAAAATGCTACTAATTTTAACGTCTCATTTTTAGCAATTTGAAACCACAACAAATTGATGCCTGGAGTATGCATTTTTTTTTACCAAGTCTGTAGTGTTTTGGCACTGCATATGTGCATAGCAGTTTGTTATAACTGCTGCTAATATATATTAGTATGGTTTTCATTGATAGTGTTTTTTTAAGCCCCTACAAATTTTATCAAGTCTATAGTGTTTTGGCGCTACATACATACATAGCGTTTTGTTATAACTGTTGCTAATATTAGTATGGTTTTCATTGATCATATTTTTTTAAAACCCTACAAATTTTATCAAGTCTGTAGTGTTTTGACACTGCATACATACATAGCGGTTTGCTTTAACTAGTGCTAATATTAATATGGTTTTCATTGATAGTGTTTAAACCCCTGCAAAAATGTTCATGACACTTGTTTTTGTAGCGGTTGCGAAAAACACTACGCATAACCTAGTAGCGGTCCAAAGTGTTACAAATGTAGGGAAAAAACCACAACAAAACATTATTTTTTAAGTGTTAAATGGTGATTATGAAATTAAATATTAGAAAAACATGCTTAAACTTTAATAATTAAATATAATATTTTTATATTTTAGGAAAATATTATATTTTTACATTTTATTTATGTTATTTTTATATTTATGGTATGCTGAAGTATTTTATAGTATACCCATCAATTTGAAGTTTTTTTTCTGGTTCATTGAACACTCTGAAGTAATTTTTTAATGTGTCCAATATCATAAATTAATTTTTTGTGCATCCAATACTCTAGAATATTGTTTAGGTGTATTCACCGCCCTAAATTATATAAATCATTAAGAGTAAAATTGCACAAAAAGTACTAAAAATTATTTCAAGTGCTATATGCACCACAAAATACTTTATCATGTGCCCCTAAGAAAATACTTTATGATTTTGGATGCACCATAACCATAACCATAATTTTTTTACTAACATTGTTTGTTTAATTATGTAGAAAGATTGAGGAGAGCCTATATAACACAATTACTTAATTTAAATACTCTATTTTAAAGACCACCTATTATTTCTTTGATTTATTAATTGCGAATGGAAAATGTTGGAAATGAATACTCGAATTTGATTCTCTGCTCATCAATCAGCCTATAAACTTCAGTCTTCAACTTTGGCATTGCTCCATGACTGATGGTCAAAAGAAAGTGAAGTGGAAAAACTTTAGCCTTGCATCTATTGTGGCGCAAATTTAGGCGGAATAGTTTATGTGCACGGAGGATTCTTTTAATAATTGAACTAAAGATATGGATAGTTCTTCGTTAAAATTTTATGAATACACTATTTTGACTAAGTATATACTCTATGCGTTGTTAATTATAAGACCTAATTGACTTTTTTAAAAAATGTTAATAAATCTTAAAAAAACTAATTATATTACTTAATCATATCATATATTGTGTTTTATTACATTAGATATTAGTTCATAAGTCAAACAATATAAATTGAAGAAAAATAATAAATTTTAATGTCTTAAAATAATGTAATTAGCTTTCTTAATATTTTTCTAAAATTTTCCAAAAAAGTCATTTTATAACTAGCAAGGGAGCTAGCATATGTGATTGAGGAGTTCAACTGTATATTAACCCCATGCAAACATTGTACTCCTATATATCATCACACCAACAAAAATAAACATG
>JBAGKO010204584.1:0-28523 GCA_037177275.1 Acacia concinna
GACTTTTAAATAAGTAACTTATAAGTCACTTATTCTACCTTCAATCCAAACACACATATCTGACTTATATCTAATCGGACTTATCCATAAGTTCAATTACAAATAAGTCCGTTTTCCCACCGTTATTCCAAACACACCCTATATGTTCGTGTATGTCAAAAAATGCCTCAAATCACCAGACTTGGAGGCATTAAAATCAAACCTTGACAAAATAGAGAAAGCTTTTTTTAAGGGAAAATTCCAATTAAATATTAAATGAATGTCTAAAATTAAAAAAAGGAGCCCAATTTATAAAATGTCACTTTGGTATTAGGAGGAATTTGGAATTTTTAAAATTAGGTGATGTGATAGTGCGTTAGAGGGGAGAGAGAGAGAGGTTGACACAAGAGAGAGAATGATGTTGGTATTCCTGTTATGAGTTTTGTTATTTGCGTTATAAGTCTTGTTATTTCTACTATCGATTATAGTAAAACATGTTCACTACCTTAAAATACAAACTCAAGACGTGATTGTTAATCCTATTACGAGATTTATTATTTACCTTATGAGTCTTGTTATTTCCGCTACTGATTATGTCAAAAGCTTAGGTTTGCATTTTAAATTGGGTGAACACGATGGTTGCTAGTGTGTTTTGACATAATCGGTAGTGGAAATAAGTGGATTCATAATGTAAATAACAAAATTTGTAACGGGATTAACAAGCTTGTCCTAGTTTTACATTTTAGGCTGGTGAACGTGTTTTGATGTAATCGGTAGCGGAAATAATAAGATTCATAAAGTAAATAACAAAACTCATAATGGAATTACCGAGGCAAACCTGATCAACACATCAATCCTCTCTCTCCTCTTTAGCCTCTCTCTCT
Source organism: Acacia concinna (assembly GCA_037177275.1). Classification (NCBI taxonomy): domain Eukaryota; kingdom Viridiplantae; phylum Streptophyta; class Magnoliopsida; order Fabales; family Fabaceae; genus Acacia; species Acacia concinna. The sequence continues at coordinate 864 of JBAGKO010204584.1, forward strand.
CCCCTCTGATGCTCGGTCACATCACCCCATTTAAGAAATTCCAAAATCCCCTGAGACCAAAGTGGCATTTTGCAAATTGGGCTCCCTTTTTGGGTTTCAGATATTCATTTAGTATTTTAATAAAATTTTCTCTTTTTTTAATGGAAAAGGTTCCTATAAAAACTATAGATTTTGGATCTAACTTGTTTGTAAATTGTAAATAGGTCAATTCATAGGTTGTCTGAATGAGAATTGACCTATTCTATAACACTACTATTAAGTAATTTGCAATTGATATTCCATATTTTAATATTGAAAATTACAGGCAAAACATTTAACTAATACGTATAGTATAGGTGCAAGAATTTCAAATTGATTTCCAAAATTAATATAATAACACAACCTCTCCTATGTGTTCGTTTGGCAGGAGGGAAAGGGAGGGGAGGAAAAAGTTTCATTAATTAAATTTTAAAAAATTTAATAACACATGCTCTCCTATGTATTCAGGTGATTTGAATACATTGTTAATATTTGATGGAGTAATCCTGTTTACAACTCCTATTGGAGTAACAAATGAAAAAATTTATGTCATACTTGGTAGTATGGGGTTAATTTTTGACGTCCGATAACTATGGTTTTTGTTTATTGTATTTGTAGGTGGACTAAGGTATTTGAGCTATTAAGGATTGTAACATCCCAAAATTTTTAAGGCCTAGATAGAGATTTTTGGGTAGACCAAGGATCATACATTGATACTTTTCGAGGCCTATATGAAGTATTTGGGATGAATAAAGGGACATAATCAGGAGAGGAGAGAGAGAGATCTCCTAACTTTTGAAGTGAAGTTTGGGAAATGACCTATATGTAAAAAGTAAAAATTCAGCAAAGTTAGAGGATGAATTTTAGACAGGTCCGAAAGCCCCGAAAATTCCCATAAAATCCTAAAAATTATTTTAGAGCATCCAAAACATCATGGAGTAGTTAGAATGATTTTTAGAGGCCATATAAATTTTTAGTGATTTTATGAATATGTTATTAATTTTTGGCCGAACCAGATTTTTGGCCATAAATTAATTATATCAGATATTTAGAGGTCTCGTTGTTCTAGACTGGGATTGAGGAAAATTAGTATAATATTTTAGAGAAATTATAAAGTTATTTGGAGGTTGAGAAGAAGTCTAGAAGAATTATTGAAAATTATTGAATATCAGTTTATCACCGGTATAAAGGACTTCTTTAGAGAAAAAATAATTTTGGGAGTTCTAAAGATCAAAAGATTCCAAAATTTTTATGGTAGCCTCATGGGATATTTAGAGACTTTTGAAAAAAGTTTGGGAATTTTTCTATGAAAAATGAATTTTCTTGATTTTTCCCATTATTCTAGCTGGTACGAATGAAACGGTTAGAAGAAATGAAGCCAAATGAACTCCTTGGGCCCCACAAAACGTAGTGACAACTTGGGAGTCTTGGAGGAGGATTTAGAAAGCTCAAGAAGGCTCAAGAAGAGGGGTATGTGGCGCAAGGAGGAAGGGGGACAATTAAAATATTATTTTTTTAAGTTCTTCATAATTACAAGAGTGCCACTCCCTACTTCTATAAATAAGACCTCACCCCCTTCTCATTTGGGCATAAGAAGAGAAACCTTGGGGAGGTTCTAGCCATTTGGAGACTCAACTCTCTTACTTAGAATTTTAAGGCGAATCAAGCTACACCAATCGATCTTTCAATCAAGGTATGTTCTAACCTATATCTCCTTTCATTCTCCTCCTCTTCTCTATGGTTTCTGAGGCATTTCTAAGGGGGAAATGCTGTCCATGGACTCGGTCAAGCAAGGGGAGGGAGAGTTTGGAGTTGTGTGAGGAGGGCTAGAAAAGGTAAGATGTTGGTGTATAAGCTTGATTTATGTTGAGTTTTTCCCTTGGGTAAAGGAAGAGAGTTTCGGCCAAGCCCCTAGGGTATGTTATGGTTTGATTTTCATTGGTTTAATGGTTCCAATGTATTTAGAACAGTGTTTTACCTGAGAACACATGTGGAATATCAAATCGATGAAATCACCAAGGACCCCAATAGAGGGTTAGTGTTTGGCCAAGGAGGGAAAGTTAGGGGGAGTGTGATTTTGATTAAATGAATATCATAAATGGATTCAGAGGTAGAAATTGTATAGGATTAGCCTCTGAAATCAGTTAAAGGATAAAGGTAGTTCAGAACCCAAGTTTAAAAGGAAAGGGGTTATAGGCTAGTAACAGTAGCATAAATTGATGCCTTAATATTATGTTTAGGCATCGCAGAGGAGTCATCCAGTATCCCAAGAAGTAGAGAAAAGGTACCTGCATTACTCAGAGTAACTGGTAGCTAGAACTTCTAACCGTAACTTATGAATGCTTTGCTTGTCTGCCTTATGCTATTGCTTGTATTATTGTGTTGTGGTTAAACAAGTATGTATGAGATGTATGAGACATATGACTCTATGTTTTAATGCATTAGATATGTGATAGAGATGGAGTCATATGTATGCTCCCTATACACGGTGAGTGCCAAGAGAGAGGGCACTAGATGAGTAAGTTATGAGCACTGCATATTGCATGACTTGCATCGCATTATAATGTTATTGGTTAGTGTTCTACTACTGAGGTTTCTCCAAAAACCTTACCCTCTCCACAATGCAGGTGAAGGTACCTCATGAAGCAAGGAGAAAAGATAATTAAAGCATGTTATATAGCTTCCCTATTTTGTTCATGGATGACTGTAAAATATTGTATGTACTCGAAACTAGATGTATTGAACTATGTATGTATGCTATTGATGATGATGTAATGAAGAGGGAATGCCTTTACCTAGCCGTTATGATGTCCGAGTGATACGAGAATTGCAAGAAAAGGGAAAAATAGCATAGCAATGTGTTTAGGGTCAAATTGGCACCTGACTTTGGCTATTTTGAGCCTAAAATTGGGTTGCTACAGTTTGAGCAAATGAATGTATTTGACCACGAGCCTTTGCATGCTAATAGAGGGCATTTTTAGCTGCAAATGGCATGGTAGATCATGTCATATATTAAAAGTTATGCCTTCTCAAAGTTGGGCCAAAAATCTTGAGAAATTGGGAAATGACCAAATGAATAGAACCAAATTGACCATATGAACAGTGTAACTTTGAGGGGTTGCACGAGTGCGATGCTATGCTATCAAAGCATGAGATTATTTTTTCCCTTATAGAGGAAGGAAAGATCGTTCCAATGAGCTTGGAATCACATCGTTTCGATTTTTCTAGAATTAATTATGATTTTTCAAAGTTGGTTGAAATTAAGGGTCGGGTGAATAATAATCTGAGAAAGAAGAAAATGTTTCCCTTATTTTCCCAACTTGAAGTCATAACTAGTGATCTAATAGCTCTAATATAGTGTGGTAAATGCTATAAAAGAAAGGTGTGACAAGGATAGCCTTCAATCTAGCACTTTTTATAACATCCTAAAATTTATATGTAAGATATGGATTATTTAAGGATTATTAAGGGCTAGAGAGTAATGAAATATATGGAAGGATGTTAAGGTAATAAAGCTATAGAGGTAATATGATTTTGTTAGTAATTATAGCTATTTATGACTAATTAAAATTAATTAGCTACAATTAGTTAATGAAAATTCCCATAACTTCAAGGGATGAAAGGAAAATTCCCTAGATGAAGTTAATGAGGCACAGAGGATGAAGGAAGATGGAGAATAAATTAAGATGAATTTTCCAACCCTCATAAGGATTTCTAGCTAATTAAAGAGGAAGAATTAGTTATAATTAAATATGGAAAATACCCAAAAGGCCTCCAAAAAGTTATCTAAATGAAGAAAATATTAACCCAAGAATTATAATGAATTATAAAATTATTTTTAGTTTAAAAGAATATAGAGATTAATTTTTAGGATTTTCTATTTGAAATTTTACCGGTGTGAGCCGAAATTTAGAAAAATTCTAGGTAAAATAGTAAATGTTGGAAATAATGTATAAAAAAATTGGGGAGTACCCTTGAATTATTTGGAGACTATAACAGCTAGTTTGGAATTTTCTGAGACAGTTGATATACTGGCTCTGTAGAAAATTTATCTGGAAGATCACACTTCCCTTTGGAATTAATGGTAAATGAATGAACAATAATTTGGTTCAAATTCGTTAGGGATATACACCATTTATGACAGCCAAAAAGTAACTAATGACATACATGAAGAATTATAAAAAGGTAAGGGCAAATCAGGAATTGAAAGTTTACCATTTGAATTAATATAATCTCATCTCTCATTTTCGGTGAAAAATGATCAGCCACCACTAGAAAAAAGAGAGAGAAAACATGAGGGAGAGGAGGAGAGAAAGAAAAGGAAAAAGGAAAGGAAGGATCAAGCGTAAGTGGTGTTTTATCATGTGTTGATGCTATTGATGTTATTGTCTTGAGTTTAGTGATTTTTGAAAGCATGAAAGTTAAGGGGAAATGTTGTCCATATGGAAAAGATGATTTAAGAGTTATCCATGATTAAGAAAGTGTTTAGAGCTAGAACTACAATAGTTTATGGAATGTAAGTTGCAAAATCTCTTTGTTCTCCCAAGTCCTATAGTTTTGATCAGTATAGGGTAGTGGAAAGAAGAGGGATTTTGTTCATTTTGATACTTTCATTGTGTTCAAATGGTGCTTTTGTGTGTAGGGTTAACCCAAAGGGGAAGCCCCGAAAGAAATTGAAACCAAGAAAGAATTTTGGGAAACCAAATTGGGAAAGTGTTTTACATTCCAGCAAGAAAGCTTTGGGTGTTTATGATTGTTGTTAATGGTTGTTGCACCTTCTTGGCTTGATTAGGGTTTGACATTTATGGAAGAGAACCAAAAAGCTAAGAGGAAGGTCAAAGATCAAGATAGCATAGTTACATAATTTCTAATGTCATTACTTGCTTGCTTATCTTGTGATTTTGCATATGCATGTTTGGTTGAGCTTGAGATTGTTTTACTTGTTGTCATGATGATGATGACTACTATGTTATGTTGCACTCCTAACATGTAAATGATATAGCTTGTGTTCAATGTGAGGTTCATTATGATGATGATGCCATAGGGCATGCAAAGCATGTTAGCTCCCTAAGTTAATTTCATGCTTGTCACATGTTGCTTACTTGTTTAATATTAGTATTATTGTAACTTGCTATTAGGATTCTCAAGAATCTAACTCCCACCAGTAACAACCATGAACTAGGGCCGGAATCATCAAGGAGGAATGGAAAGAGAGTCCAAGAATGAAGGGTATTTTGCTTACTATATGTACATATGTATGCTGAAAATACTTGCTGAAAACTGACTGGAGCAGTAATCTTGTATGAATTTCATTTTGTACTAGATGACTTATCTAGATTCTGTAATTTGGTATGATAATAGGTGACATGCTAAGCTTCATTTTGATAGGTAGCATGTAGGAGTTGGAATTTCATGCGCAAAATTATGAATTTTTAAAGTTAAGATTAAAACAGGGAAAAACTGTTTTATCAAAAGGAAACAGAGTTGGATTCCAAACAAATCTGGCATTGATCTATAAGCAATTGATGTATGAAAATATTTTTCCCCTGTAGATCCTTCAAAGGGCTTTCTGTAGAACTTATAAGCATGTTATTTCAATTAGACTGTCATTAGTCTTTAAATAATCCAAAAGTATTCCCCAATCATTCTTAGTCTTTAATTCCATCATTTACTATTTTTTTAGAATTTCTCTGAATGTAAGCTTTTACTGATAAAATTCCATATAGAAATTCATTCCTCATAAATTCACCCAAAAAAATGTACATAAAATAATAAGATTTTAATCTTATTATAACTTGAAGAATTTACCCAAAAAATGGGATGTTACATGAATAGCCCTCATCTCATTAAGCATCTCTTGTTGCTCGTCAAGGTGTCGCATAACAACTTGCAACGGGTCTACGAGAGTCTTAGGATTCCTATCCTGCCCCTCTCTAGCTCTCATAGCTCTTGTGTTTGTCATTTAATCACTACAATAGAAACATACACTTTAGGAACATAGCTCAACTAACTCATATATATGTGCATCATATCACATAGCAGTAGTTTCTGTGCCCAGCGAGCAGTTTAATAGTTAACAGTGTCATGACTATGTACACTCAAAAATGACACTGCTAACAAATTGTTTACTCATACAAAACAGCACATAAACTGTCTCATATATCTATAAAAAAGTCTTGCTGACAAATGCTTACAGCTGCTGGAGCCACATTTCAAAGCTTATCTCTGGCCCGTACAGCACTGGATTTAACTGACAATTCCATACAGCTATCTGGGGAAGCATCTCCAGTAAAGCCTCCATCCAGTCCTTATCAGTCACTGGGGATCCCTCCTAAACTATCCTTCAGTAAAACTGCTTTACCTCACTCAAGTAATGCAAATAGATTCTCCTAGGCGGATTCACTTTTCAGTTGATAAACCAACCCTTTTGCTGTAGCCTGAACACCAGGATCTAGCTGTTAGGGATTTCCCAGTACTGGTGAGGTCTCACCACTGAGGTTACCTCTACTTCCCCTTCTTCCTCTAGATCCAACTTATTAGATCCCTAATGAGATCTATCAGGATCCACACATACCATGTCTCTGGCATCTCAACCCTATAACCACCGGTTGAGGAACATGCTACTCTGTTTCTTTCAAACCTTAATCTCAAACCTGGATTCCTTTACATTGTCTGCAATCTTACTCATATATCTCATTTGCATAACTTGAACAAACATAACAAACAAAAGCAAGCAAGGCATTTCAGTCAAACAAAGCACAAAGACAGACGAGCAACAAGTTTACCAAAACCTTTCCTTTAATACCAAAAACACCACACCTTCCTTCCATATCCTTTACCTTATCATATTAGAGCTATTAGAATCACTAGTTATGACTTCAAGTTGGGAAAATTTTTCTTCTTTCTCGGGTTACTATTCACCCTGCCCTTAATTTCAACCAACTTTAGAAAATCATAACTAATTCTAGAAAAATTAAAATGCGGTGATTCTAAGCTCATTGAAAAGCTCTTTCCTTCCTCTATAAGGGAAAAATAATCTCATACCATGATAGCATAGCGTCACACACGTGAAGCCCCTCAAAGTTACATTGTTCATATGGTCAATTTGGCACTATTCATTTGGTCATTTTTCTATTTTTCAAGATTTTTGGCCTAACTTTGGGAAGGTATAACTTTTGCTACAAAACTCCAAATGACATGATCTACCACTCCTTTCACAGCTAAAAATATCCTCTATTAGCATGCAAAGGCTCGTGGTCAGATACAGTCATTTGCTCAAAATGTAGCCCATCCAATTTTAGGCTCAAGATAGCCAAAGTCAAATGCCAATTTGACCCTAAACACATTGCTATGTTATTTTCCCCTTTTCTTTACAATTCTCATGTCACTCGGACATCATAATGGCATAGGCAAAGGCATTCCCCATATTACATCATCAATAACAGCAGTACCATTTATATATAATTCAAATATCCATTATCCAGTATCCAGTATCCAGTACATACTTCATAATACAGTCATCCAAAACAATATAGGGAAGCTAAATAACAATCTCAATCTAGCTCTTCTCCTTGCTTCTCGAAGTACCTTCACTTGCATTGTGGAAAGGGTAAGGTTTTTTGGGAAACCTTAGTAGCAGAACAACAACCTATAACATTATAATGCAATGCAAGTCATGCAATATGCAATGCTCATAACTTACTCATCTAGTGCCCTCTCTCTCGGCACTCATCGTGTATAGGGACCAAGAATATGACTCTATCTCTATCACATAGCCATGGCATATAAGCAAAGAGTCATACATCTCATACATACTTGCTCAACCATAACACGGTAACATAAGAAATAGCATAAAGCAGACAAGTAAGGCCTTCATAAGTCAAGGTTAGAAAATCTAGCTACCAATTATTCTGAGTGATACAGGTGCTTTCCTCTACTTCTTGGGATACTGGAGGATTCCTCTGTGATGCCTAGACATAACATAACATTAAGGCATCAATAAATGTCACTATTACTGGCCCAGAACCCCTTTCTTCTTAAACTTGGGTTCCGAGCTACCCTTATCATTTCATTGATTTCAAAGGCTATTCTTACACAATTTCTGCCTCTGAATCCATGTATGATATTTATTTTATCAAAATCACACTCCCCCTAACCCTTCCCCCTTGGCCGAATAACACCCCCTCCTGGGGTCCTTAGTGATTTCATCGATTCGGTGTTTCACACGTGTTCTTTCAAACTTTTAGGTAAAACACTGCTCTTAACACATTGGAACCATCAAACCATGAAAATCAACCCACATCTCATCCTAGGGTTCATGGCTGAAACTCCCTCCTCTCATATAAAGAAAGAACTCAACCTCAATCAAGCCTATACACCAACTTCTAGCCTTTTCCTAACCCTTATTAGCCTCACACAACTCCAAACACTCTCTCCCCTTGCTTGACCTAATCCATGGACAGCATTTCCCCCTTAGAAATGCCTTCAAAATCATGGAAAAGAGGAGGAGAATGAAAGGAGATAAAGGCTAAAACATACCTTGATTGATTGATCGGTTGGTGTAGCTTGAATCTCCTTAAAATTCTGAGCTTGAAGGTCGAGTTTCCAAACACCCAAAACCTCCCCAAGTGTTCCTCTTGGGTGGGCCTAAGAGGGGGATTTGCCTCTTATTTATAGAAGAAGGGAGTGACACTTTTGTAATTATGTGGAACTTTAAGAAAATAATAAAATAATCCACCTCCTTTCCTCCCTTGTGCCACCTCACCATTCTTAAAGCTTCCTTGACTTTTTCTTCAAGCAAAAGCTGGCGCAAGGTGTCTTTGGGCCTGTGGGGTCCGCCCAACTCAGTATCTTGCAGCAGTTTCTCCTGTATTGCCTTATTTAATCTGAAAATTCCAGAAAATCCATTTTACATCGAAAAATTTCTAAAATTAACCTAAAAATCCAAAAATAGCCCAGGAGGCTACCATAAAAATTTCAAAATTGTTCGATGTCTGGAACTCCATAAATTAATTTTTCTCTAAAGAAGTCCCTCAGACCTGCGATAAATTGATATTCCATAATTCCTCTGGACTTATTCTCAATTTCCAAATAACTTCATACATCCTCTAAAATATTCTACTAATTTTTCCAAATCCCAATTCAGAAGAATGAGGCCTCTAAATATCTACTATAATTAATTTCTGGCTAAAAACCTGGTCCGGCCAAAAATTAATAAAATATTCATAAAATCACCAAAATTCATATGGCCTCTAAAAATCATTCTAACTGTTCTATAATGTTTTGGATGCTCTAAAATAATTTATGGGATTTTATTGGTGTTTTAAGGGCTCTCGGACCTATCCAAAATTTAGCCTCTAACTTTACCAAATTTTTACTTTTTGCATATAGGTCCTTCCCCAAACTTCACTTCAAAAGTCAAGAGATCTCTCTCTCTTCTCCTAATTATGGCCTTTTTATTCATCCCAAATGCCTCATATAGGCCTAAAAAAATATCAGGGTACAACCCTTAGTCTACCCAAAATTCTCTACTTAGGCTTTAAAATTTTTGGGATGTTATGGTGGCTATTCAATTTTTGAGTCAAACAACCTCTTTTTCTTCTTTGAATACACTCCAAGAAAAGAAATAGATTGGAACACCAAAGGCTAAATGATCTTGTCTTTGTTCATTACAATTTTTGTTTAAAGCATAGGTATATTTTTCTAAGCTTTTCTTTTTTCATTTACACTTTACTTAAATTTGTATTCAACTATTAATAATGCTAATGATATTTTATTTTCATGTGCTTATTTAGAGTTGTTAACAAGAGAATAGCTTTTGATCCTATTGATTATGAAAGTATTGATAAGATTGAATATTAGATAATGGAGGAAGTTGATTCTCCTTCACTTTGTGTTGAAGAGATAGAACAAGAAATAATTTATGATGATACCACATTGCCAATACCACAAACTATCATCAATGAAGAAGGTTGAATATTTTAAACTTTACACATGTTACTTTTTTTATTATTATTCATATTATGTTATGCTAATTTTAATAATTTTGTTTATTGCATATTATTTTATAAAGATGCTTTTGAAGAACAAGTTATTGAGGATCATCCTCAAGCTAAGAAAGGAGCTAGAATCTGGAATTGGAGGTCTTGATTTTGGATCATTTGCTCAACAAAATGATGATATTTTTGGTCTAAATGCCCTTCAAGAAACTCATGTCTGGATCAATCAAGACCCACCAAACTGTGACAAGTCATGAATTTAGTACTGTTAGTGCATTTTGTTATGTTGACATCCTGTAAATGTTATTTTGTTGACTCAATGTCAGTATTTTGCAAGTTTGTTGGCTTCATGACTATTTTATAATCTTTTACTTCCTAACTATTTTGTACCCTTCTTATGAATGGTAAACTATTTTTTGACATCCTTAACTTACAATGAAATTAGATTGACTGTACTACATACATACATACATATATATATTTAATTTAATTATTATGTCACTAGTTAGATTGACCGGTCCAACCGTTCCAACCATTCCAATCATGATTTGCTAACCTTTTCAGCTCAACGTTTGGTTTGGGTTTTAAAACACTGGTCAAAACTAACACATGGATTTGTCAAAACAGCCACATAGACTTGTTAAAATATCCACATGGACTTATCCAAATAAAAGGAAAATGAACTTGTCAAATTGAATACACTTATCAAAATGGACAAACCGCATTGTCAAACAGATACATAGACTTATAAAAATAGCCATATGGACTTGTCCAAACAAAAGGAAAATGAACTCATCAAATTGAATACACTTGTCTAAATTTTTAAGCAGCATTAAAATAGACACATGGACTTGTCAAAACTGACACATGGAATTGTCCAAATAAAAGGAAAATAAATTTGTCAAATTGAATACACTTATCAAAATAGATAGACCGCATTGTCAAAACAACCACATGAATTGTCAAAATTAAACAGCCACATGGAATGGGGGCATGTAGGTAATTTGACAATTAAACTTAATATCAGTGAAATCCCTAGAGACCTCTTTGATAAGGGAAATTCTTGTGAGACTTTTTGACATTTTTTTTTTCGTTGGAACGTGAATAACATTTTCCTTAAAAAAAACTACATCAACAGCATTTAAACGTCAATCAAATGATATAACATATATACTACGACAAATCCCTCGAGCATACTAATGTACCCTCCCAACACCATACTAGGCTCCTAGGGAAATCTCTTTCACGTTTTAAAGTCCCACATTTTTATTTTATGTTAATTAATTCTCACACGTATAAACTCTTGCTCATTAATTTTCTAAAACTTCAATCTTTTCCAGTACTTAACTCCACACCAAGACCAGCATCACCGTCATTATAAACCTTCAAACTTTCCTTGTACTCATACCTACGAGCAACCCAGATAAACAAAACCAGATTCAAACCTAGAAACCCAGAAATGAGGTAGTAAAAGTAATCCAACCTCCCAGCATTTAAATCATTCGCCAACCAATCTCTACGACGTCGAGTTCCATAATGAACTATGGTAACCAGTAAACCATTCAAATAACTCGCGATCCCAAAAGAACAACACACCAAAGAATTCGCAATGCTCCTCATGTGTTCTGGAAACTGCCTATTGAAAAACTCAATCTGTCCGATAATACTCATCGCCTCAAACAGACCCACCAGCATCAATTGTGGGGCTAGCCAAAAAACCGACATGGAGGTAGCCAAAGCCGCCCTTCTAGAAGTTTCCACCAACCCAGAAACAACCATGGACAATACAGAGAACACCATGCCAATTCCGATTCTCTGAAGCAAGGTGATGCCACCTTCAAGGTGTGTAATTTTTCTAACTGCTGGTACGAGGAACCGGTCATAGAGAGGGACAAAGAGGCACAGTGTGAGGTATGACAATACTAGGATTGAACCTTTCGGGATTTCGAACTTGCGTCCTAGTTTTCGATCCATTATTGAAGCTTGTGAGACTGTGAAAGTCATTTGCTGTGGAATGGAGATGAAGCTGAAAATTCCAGTTACCCAAATCGGAAAGGTACTTGCCAGGCATTTCACTTCTTCTACTTGCTTAACACTAGCAAGTCTCCACTTGTTTTTTCTGCTTCCATCTGTGTTTACCTCGTCTTTCATTATTAAAGCAGCTTTGTTTAACATCCTATAATTGATAAGATAAAATCAAGCCAGATAATGAAATACTCCCTCCTGTCTTTTTTGTTAGATATAAATAATCAAACTATGTAGAATAAAAAGTTGGTTTTCTTTTACCATGGTTAAATTGGTTAAAGACTACGAATATGTAAAATGTGCAATTTATTTTACAAAAACACCTTATTTATGGAGATAGAGTAAGGAAGAACGAGCATAGAGTTTATTAATGTACTGTGACTAACCAATAATTCATGTATAAAAATATATTAAAAAAAACTATACTACAAGTTTTAGACAAATTATTATTGTCCCTTATAAATAATAAGAACACATCAACGTCGCTAAAAACAAATCCTCTTATATTATAGATGCATTAATACTCAGGTAGCAACAAGTAAACTTTCAAATCAAAACCGCTAATTTAATGTCTTATGTAATAAGAATCTAAAAATTTTAAAAATGAGATAGATGTGTTTAAAATAATTTAATGCAATTTTTTACCTTAATGTAATAAATATGGGTATAATTGAAAACTATTATACCTTTTGGAAATGATAAGGATAAAATAAAGGGAAAATTGTGATTATGTCCCAATCAAAAGAAAAAACGATTAATCGTTGTGTAAAATATCATAATTACACTTAAGTCCTAGTTGATAACTCACTTCCGTGAGTTATTATTAACAACTCTTAAAGTATTAATTGATAACTCTATAGGATTTAAATGCAATTATGATATTTCACGAGACCATTTGATCATATTTTCTTTTGGTTGGGACCTAAACACAATTGTTTTAAAAAATAAACTTGTGTAAAATGCCTGATTTAATTGAAATTTGTCAGAGCCGGGGAGAGACTTGAGAGTAACTAACAAGAGCTTAATGCTCAGTGACCTGAATTGGTTGGTCAAAGGAAGCTTGGAGGAAAAACTAGTCCTCTTCAAAGGTAGTGGATCATAAAAAGCCCCATCCATCATATTTTCTTCCTCAGAAGGAAGCTCAACTTTTCTCTTTCTATAAGCAGCAACAAGAACTTGAGCAACACCAGAAAATACACTCCCTTCTGGCTTCACAGACACATAAATCCTACTCCCCACAAAGAACATGAAGATAGAGAAGAACATACACACGGTGGGAATCCCAAAACCAATCTTCCAGCTGATATATTCCTGGATGTAAATAATCACTGTTTGGTTTATCAAAAGGACGATGGAGAAAGAAGTGTAGTACAGGTTAAAGAAGCTATTGATCCCTTTTCTTCCTTTGTTGGTGCCGGCGTCGAATTGGTCGACACTGAACGGGATACTGCAAGGCCTTATACCAGAAGAGCCTATGGCTAGTAAGACAAGTCCCACTATCAGAACACAAATATGGGTTTCGGTGGGTTTTACACATTGGTTCAGTTCATGTTGTTGTGGTGTACATGGTGGAGGGTGTAACTTCGGTAACAACGTCGTTAGTGTCACCACGATCATTCCCTGCGTATGTGGATCAATATTTATTAATGGATTGGGGGAAATTAAATAAGGGAAAAATTGACAGATTTTTCAGATATCTTAGACTTCTATATAAAATTTTAGGGAAAGCTAAAATAAAGGATATAGAGAAAATAATATTTATTGTAAAGTACCATAAAAACAGTAATTACTTAGACAAACCAAATATCATAATATAAAATTAAAATAACTAAATTGCATTTAATAAGACCTCCTATACGTTGGTCAAAAAAAAAAAAGACCTCCTATATTATCCCTTGTATGCGCAATTAAAAAATAATTAAAATTAGAACTAAAACCGCCTATAATTTAAATATGTCATGTTCATATCTTTGGATTTTTTTTTTTACTTTTTTTTTCACTGGATTCCATATATATAGATAATGAATATATATCGTTAAAAAATTTTGCAATTTATATTATCAAATCAATATCAATTGAGCTCTTTTTTAAGTAGAAATTAATTAAGCACTTTTTATAAAAATAAAATTTAAACCCATTTCATATTCTTTCAAAATATAATAGATTATTTATATTTTAAATTTTATTAAAATTAAATAAATTTTTAACCCATAAAAATGTGTCAAGTGTAATTTTGAAAAAAAAAAATTAAAGAATGGGTAATTTTTAATAGTTTTAAAAAATAAAAATTGAGAGAATTTTGTTTAATTTATGAATTTAGAATTTTTTATGAATTTTGAAAAATAGAATGTGGGAGAGGATGTAGGAGGGAATACAGAAATTGTGCTATAAGTATTGTGGTATTTTTAATTTTTATATTTTTTATTTATCCTTCTAAATAATTACCCTTTTATGGTCTTTCTCAATAACTATATTTTCCTCAAGGTCCTTCATTCTAATTTTTTCAAAAATTTTAAGAGATGGAGGGAGTATTCTTACATTTCAAATAAATAAATAACTATATGGTATTTTTACCTAACACAAGTATGAAGAGAGACAATTAGGTAGTTAACATATTAATTGTTTATCTACTCTATATCAATGGAAATAAAACATCTTTTTACCAAGGAAAATAAATCATATTACTGAAAGGAGATTAATGTTTTTATTATACTCCCTCCACTTTAACTAATTTACAGGAAATAAGAAGTTACATTTAACTCAAAATATATCCTAATATTTTTCCTTGGGAAAAAAAACTGAGTTTTTTACTTTTATCCTTATTAGAAAATGTGCTTGAAAATTTAATAAATGGGCATAATTGAAAATGATAATTAATTATAAGGATAAAATTTAAAAAAGGGCTTACTTATTTTATAAATGACTTATATTTTGAATTAGGTTATTTTTTAAGAAACATCTTATATTGTAAAGCAGAGTGAGTACTTTTATGGGAATTCTAGGGAGAAAAAAAGAAAGACATTAACTACTCTTTATTAAAAAAAATCACGAAACGCTTTATATATTTGAGTAAACCATGTGATAGATGGACAGTCTGTAACATGTCACGGAGGCAGTACTTTTTATCTTTTTCAGTTGATATATATATATATATATATATATATATCTTTCTATAAAAGTAAGGTTCAACTAATTTTATTAAAAAAGAAAGGATATCAAATTTCTTTTTTTTCCCAATGATCAAAAAATTTGTTAAATCATTAAATTTATTAAAAATTACTCCCTCCCCACTTATAAGACCCTATTTTTTGAATTAGCTCATTCATTTTTATTCTGTCCCTTCTTTAGAATTGTTTGAGTATTAAATGCATTTTTACTAATATTACTCTTAATTAATTTTTCACATATTATTTTTCTCTCATTTACCCACTTACAAATAATGACAAGTTTAGAAAAAATATATATTTCTTAAAAATTTATTATTTTTAACTAATTTTAATTGTTTTATTTAACAACGCAATTTGGTAAATATCACCCATATGACCTTATATAGGGAGGGGAGTACTATGTTTTCAACTATTCTCCTATTAAATACATTAAACTACCAATAGACTACTCATTTTTCCATATGAAGTATCCTCTTCTTACTTATAGTCTATGGCCAAAAAAGAAAAAAATAACTTAATGCATTAAATATTACCTAAAACTTATTTACTCCCTTTGGTTCTAGTTATAGGACCCAATTAATTTTTTTTAGAGAGATTAATGAAATAAAATAAGTTACTTAATCATATCACGTTTTATTATATTATATAATAGTTTATAAGTCAAACAAAATAATTTGAAAATAAAAATAATACATTTTAATGCTTTAAAGTAATGTAACTACATTTTTTTATGATTCTTTAAAAAAGTCAATTGACTCTTCTAATAAAAACTAGAAGAAGTATATCTTTTTAATAAATTATTTTATAGGATGCGACTTATACTCTAAAAAAAACAATATGCTACCACATATTGTAAACTTAATGTACACTAACTTTGAGACTTCGCTTGACGTTTGAAATGGTGGCGTATGTAGCAAATGATTTCATGCTCAATCAATACAGATGCTGCTTCTATTCGTGTGAATACTCATAACTGTTGTTAAAGTGTGTGCAAGTGTAATAAATATTAAATAGGGTACCAATAGAAAAGAGTGTCTCACTTACCTGTACTCCACTTTCTCTCCACTTATCTTTTTTACTATTTGATTGACTCTTTATAGTTAAGATTTTAGACTATATTATGTAAAAAAAAATTATACTATATTAAAATTATTATTGTAATATTAAATATTAAATGATAATAATATTTTTACAAAACAAATATCAAATATTAAAAGTCAATAGAATGATGGAGAAATTTAACAAAAAGAGGAGTTAGCGGAGACACTCATTTCGCACTTCTCTTCACTTCCTCCCCTTAATTTTTTAAGTATTGAATTGGGTTTTAATAGTTAAGATTTATTTTGTAAGAATAATATAATCATTTAATATTTAATGTTACAGTAATATTTTTTAATCTAATATTGTGAAATCTAAGAAATAAAAAGACATTCCATTGGTTAAAAAAAATTAAATGGAGAGAAAATGGAGATACCAAAAGTTTGGTTCAAAATATATGAAATTTGTAGGATAATTAATGATTTTTTCCAATTTTACCTCTATTTCATTTTTATTGGAAGATAGGAGGGAGGGGGTGAGGTGAGAATGATTGATAAATCTAGAGAGACAAAGTTTAATACGGGTAAATGATAAAAATGTTATCGGTTATTTGCATTTCTTAGTATACAATAAATGGAGATATAATTAACTTATACTTCTTTAGGTGCTTTTTATAAGAGCTCAATAACCAAATTATGCATTTCCAGAAAGATGTGAAAATTAGCTAAAGATAATGAGTACTTTTGAAATAAATTTGGTTTTTTAAGTATATCAAGGGATAAGTAAGAGAGAGAAACATAGTAATAATAATAAGTACAGAAGAGAATTTAGAATAAAAAATGATAAAGGGAAAAAGTCATTAAATATTCAGATAACTCTTACGAGGCTCTTGAAAAAGATGAAGATAATTTAAGTTTTGAGCTCTTATTAAAAAATAATAATAAAAAAAAGGAACAGGGACAGGAGAGAGTATGTAGGTGTGGTAACTGGTAAGTGAATGTTATTGACTAATGAAATAAAAAAAATATATATATATATATATATATATATATAATGCTGATAATCTTTTTCTTTTATCCCAAAAGAAAAAAAATGCACACACTTAATGCTGGTCATCTCTAAATTTAAAAATTAAGAAAAGGACATCACATATATAATTAATGACAGATGCTCGATAACCCAAAAAAAAAAACACAAATATAGGAAAAAAAATTTAAAAACAAATAAACTAGTGCGTAGATGAGTGTATACCTTTGAGTATTGGAATAGGAAAAGTGTAAATGACTTTGTTTTAATCTGAAATGAGACTAAAGTGTGACGGATTACTCGCAAACCTTTAAGAAAAAAACTGATAAAGCAGTGATACCAGAGAGGAAGGAAAAGGGAAAACACGGTATCATCAGAAACACAAGTATCTGCCAACCCGAGTTCTGGACATTTGGTATTTGCATCATGCATCTATCCAAACAGTACCCAGTGTTCGAATTGGCAGGAAAGGAAAAAAACACAAGTATCTTTCACCCAAAAAAAAACAGAGAGAGAGAGAGAAGAGAAACAAGTATGGTGTGAAAAACTTGTAAAATTCAAAATATCAGTGAAAAGTCATCGGAAACGTGGGTTTGGGGAGAAAGACCTCAAGTTAACTAAACGCAACTGGTTCAAGAAACGTATTAGTGAGTCTCTGCTATTTTGTGTGTGTGTGTGTGAGAGTGAATGAGAGAGAGAGAGAGAGAGATGGAGAACTCATACCAGAAGGGAGAAGAAAGAAGAGAAAGCAATGGTGTTAAAGCGACCAGCATAAGCATCTGAGACGAAGGCACCAAAGAGAGGTCCAAAGTTTGTAAGGGCAAACCATATATTCATAATAGTGGTAGCAGAAACTTGATCCAGATGAAGCTCACTTGTCAGATACACCATAAAGTTTGCTAACAAACCAAATACACCCAACCTCTCAAACGTCTCATTCCCTGCATATTTACACATTGATAATATATATATATATATATATATATATATAATTCACTGAGAAGAAAGAGATAATATATAAAGAGAGAAAGAAAAAATATATAACCTAGAATATAAGCAATGGCCTTCCATCCACCAGGTTGGTTCTTCTGGGTTTCACGTTGTTCGTCATCTCCCCCTAACATTTTCTCTCGATACCACTAGAACCCTTCTGTTAGTTCTCTTCCTGGCTAGCTACTCGATCTCAAAATACACACACAAAAGTGATGTGTTGGTATTATGGATTGTGTGTGTGTGAGAGAGAGAGAGTGGAGGGCGTGGATGTGTTTTTTCGGCATAAAAATTAATAGGTAGATGAGTTTGGTGTGACTAAAGCGAAACCAAAAAAACAAAAAACAGAAGTTTGGTTTAATAGAGTATAGGAAAGAGGCCCACAACAAACATTTATGTGCTCACGATCATAAGATGAAATGAATAACATATTGGGTGTAGAAGTGTTCATTTTTGCCCCTCAGACCTTAATTAACTTACATGGAATATTGGTTGGTTGATTGAAAATGGAATCTTAAAATTTTCAGATTAGAATGAAGTTGCGGATAACATACTCATCCATCTTTAAATATATCCCTCTTTAAATTTATGTGCTCACGATCAAGATGATTGAATGAAATGTTGGGTTGAGAGGGTTGTTTATTTTTGCCCCTCAAACTTTAACTAATTTCCATAGAATATTGTTTGATTGATTGAAAATGGAATCTTAAAATCTTAAATTTAGAATGAAGTTGCATAAAACATGATCCAATGGGTTATATAGTAAGTAGTGGAGAGGAAGTCAAGAGAAGGATTAGTGAAAATGCTATTCTCACATAGCGTACCCCATCCCTTTTAAAATATATATCATTTGTAATTGTTTCACACCATTTAAGAATTAGTTTTTCTTGATAGTTCTAATCAAATATTTTAAAAGCCCCTTACTTTCTGCTTTAATTACAATAATCTCTCTATCACCTCTATTTTAATAAAACTTATATTTTAATAAGATATACTTAAATCCAAACCGCCAACAAAGGTTGGTTCAGTTTGTAAGAAATTGACTTATAACCCAAAAGGTTGTAAGTTCAAATCCCACCCTCCATGTGAGGTTGGTAAGAAATTGGCTCTTGTTTGGTAAACTAAGATATGCCTCTTTCAAATAGGTAGGCTCCAATTCTTTAAGTTCTTTTATCACATAATTTAGAGCCTCTTTTATTGCTTTAGTTCTTTCTCCTGTCATTAGGCCTCAAATGCCTTATAATGGATCTTTTGGGACATTAAACCTTTCTTCTTGAGCTTGGGCCTCCTTTTGCAAGCCTTACTCCATTGAAGCTCCATCTTGATTGGTACTATTCCCTCTCTCCTTAAAAGGATTCATCGTCAAATATTCACCTACATCAAAAGGAGATAAATCATCCTCATTAAAGGTAGCACTAACATTATACTCACTAGGCAAATCAATCTTGTAAGAATTGTCATCAATTCTTTCAAGCACTTAAAAAGGACCATCTCCTCTCAAAGCTAATGTAGATTTCCTTTGAGCTAGAAATCTTTCTTTTCTCATATGCACCCACACCCAATCTCCAAGTTCAAAAAGAACACACCTTCTTCCTTTGTTGGCCTTGGACACATATTGCACATTTTTCTTTTCAATTTGTTGTTTCACACGCGCATGAAGTTGTTGCACTACTAAAGCTTTCTTTTTTCCAATAGGCTTCATCTCTCATCAATAGGCAATGGTAATAAATCCAAAGGAGTTAGTGAATTAAAATCATACACTATTTCAAAAGGGGAATAATCAATAGATAAATGCAGACTCTTGTTATAAGCAAGTTCAATGAATGGAAAGCAATCTTCCCAATTTTTCAAGTTCTTTTGAATCACAATTCTAAGTAATTGAGACAAGGTTCTTTTAACAACTTCAATTTGTCCATCAGAGTGGGGATGATAAGCAGTAGAAAACAACAATTTAGTACCAAGCTTTCCCCACAAAACTTTCCACAAATGACTTAAGAATTTTATATTCCTATAAGAAACAATGCTTTTAGGAACACCATGAAGTCTTACAATTTCTTTAAAGGACAAATCAACCATATATGTGGCATCATCAGTTTTATGGCATGCAATGAAATGTGCCATTTTAGAAAACCTATCAACAACCACAAAGATAGAATCCATTCCCCTTTTTTACCTAAGCAAACCTAAAACAAAATCCATGGATATGTCAACCCAAGATTCATTAAGCACAGGTAAAGGAGTATACAAACCATTTAGCAAAACTTTAGATTTAGCCTTTCTACATGTTATGCATTTAGCACAGATTCTTTCAACATCATGTCTTATGTTGCAAAAAAAATACTTATGCAAAACATCCAAAGTCTTTTTCACACCAAAACCCATTAGAGCTCCTCTATGTGCTTCTCTCACAAGCAACTCATACAATGCACATTGAAGAACACACAATCTGTTTTCTTTAAACAAATAACCTTTAATTTTGAAAATTTATCAAATGCTTTCTTTTTACAAGCAAGAAACATTTTAGCAAAATCAGCATCATTTGCATACAATTCTTTGATATATTTAAAGCCAAGCAATCTAGTATTAAGAGAAGAAAGAAGAGTATACCTTCTTGACAATGTATCAACAACAACATTCTCTTTACCTTTTTTTTGTATTTGATGATGTATGGTCTCAATAAATTTTAACTACCTTGCATGTCTCTTTTTCAACTTACCTTGCCCTTTAATATGCTTTAAGGATTGATGATCAGTGTGAATCACAAATTGCTTTGGCCAAAGATAATGTTGCCAATTCTTCAATGCTCTTTTGAGTGCATAGAGCTCTTTTGTCATATGTTGGATACTTCAGGGCTTCTCCATTTAGTTTTTCACTAAAATAAGCAATTGGCTTTCCTTCTTGCATTAAAACAACTCCTATCCCAACTCTAGATGCATCAATTCAATCTCAAAAGTTTTGCTAAAGTTATGCAATACTAACACAGGTGCATAACACAATTTATCTTTAAGTTTAATGAATGCATCATCTTATGTCTTATCTCATTTAAAACCAACAAATTTTTTAATGACTTCAATGAGTGGTGCAGTAAGTGTGCTAAAATCTTTCACAAAACACCTATAAAAACTAGCCAAACCATGAAAACTTCTTACCTCAGTCATGTTTTTAGGAGTTGGCCATTCTTTTATAACTCTTATCTTTTCCTCATCAACTTTTATTCCCTTAGCACTCACCACAAAACGAAGGAAAACAACTTTATCTATGCAAAAATCACGCTTTTTCAAATTTGCAAATAGTTTTTCCTTCCACAAAACATCAAGCACACAATGCAAATGATTCAAATGTTCATCCAGATTCTTGCTATAAATTAGAATGTCGTCAAAATAAACCACAACAAATTTTTCAATGAAAGCACGTAAAACATGGTTCATTAATCTCATGAAAGTGCTAGGGGCATTAGTTAGACCAAATGGCATAATTAACCACTCATACAAGCTACGCTTTGTCTTCAAAGCAGTTTTCCACTATCTAGATTTTAAATCAATCTTAGAGAAGACAATAGAACCATGCAATTCATCAAGCATATCATCTAATCTAGGAATGTGATAGCGATACTTTACAATAATATTGTTGATAGCTCTACAATCAATGCACATCCTCCAAGTTCCATATTTCTTTGGAACTAAAAGCATAGGAACTACACAAGGACTCAAACTTCCTCTAACACATCCTTTTTCCATGAGCTCTTCCACTTGCCTTTGAAGCTCTTTTGTCTCTTCAGGATTGCTTATATATGCTGGCCTATTAGGAATTGTTGCTCCCAGAATGAAATCAATTTGATGTTTAATTCTCCAATAGATAGTAATCCGGGTGGAATTTCTTCTGGGAATGCATCATCAAATTCTTGCAACAAAGAACCAACAACAATAGGAAAGGAAGCAAATGGATTCCTTGTAAACAAGGAGAAGAAAATGTGTTTCATTCAAAAAAGCACTTCCCACTTCACTTTCTTTTGCATAAAAACACACTTTCTTCCTTTCTTTTCTCTCCTCACTCTTTTCTTTTTTTGAACTTTCAATTTTCTTCTCTTTTTCACTCTCTTCTCTTTTTAATGCTTCTCGCTCTCTCTCTCTCTCTTCTTATTTTCCATATCACTCTTTTTCTTATCTTTCTCTCTTTTCAACTTGAGTTGATCCTCATATACTTGCTTTGGAGTCAATGGTACAAGAGTAATGGGTGTTTTGTTCATTAAAAAGGAATATCTATTTGTTAACCCACCTTCTTTACTTTTCTATTAACCTCCCAAGGTCTTCCCAAAAGTATATGTGCAGCATGCATGGGAACAATATCACACAATATCTCATCACAATATTTTCCAATTGATAAGGAAACAAGAATTTGCCTATCAACTTTAATTTCCCTACATTCATTCAACCATTACAACTTGTATGGTCAAGGGTGTTTAATGGTAGGTAAATTCAACTTCTCAACCAATATAGTGGTTGCAACATTTGTGACACTCCCACCATTAATGATCAAACTACAAACCTTGTTATTAATGAGGCAGCGAGTATAGAAAAGGTCTTCCCTTTGCTCATCCATCTCATCTTCCTTGACAATTTAAGGCCCTTCTAACCACAAGGCATTCTCCTTCCACCGTATATTCAACCCCATCATCACTAACATCTTCAAGTGAGGGCATGGAATCATGATCACTTTCACTTTCAGTCACAACTTCATTATTTCTTAGAATCACGACTCTCTTGTTGGGGCAATTGGAAGCAATATGACCTATATCCAAACACTTAAAACATTTTATATCTCTATTTCTAAAAGTTTGGAAATCAGATTTAACTTTGATCTTTGATGAAGCTTCTTCTTTGCTTTTAGGAGCCTCCTTTGGTAAAGGCTTATCTCCCTTCTTCCAATTCTATCTCAATGAAGAACTTTATCCAAAATAGAATTTTGAAGCACCTTTATGCTTGAGTTGTTTTTCCACCTTAATTTCCATATGCACCATGTCTTCTAACTGCACATAATGATGCAATTCCACTATATCAACAATTTCCTTGTTCAACCCATTCAAAAAACAAGCCATTATAACCTTTCTATCTTATTGCACATTAGCTCTTATCAAAGCTAATTCCATCTTCTTATAATATTCTTCCACACTTTTGGTAAAGCTCCCTAATGGTTTAGAATAAATCATTTTCTTATTAGAGTTTTCATTTCCCTCTATGTTGCTTTAGGTTTCTCACCATTATTTCTCCTATTAATGCCCAATTTTTTCCCATCATGCAATGGCATAATCAGTGAATTTTATAGTTACTAACTTCACCTTTTTGGCCTCAGAACAATTATGGTTCTCAAAAATCATTTCTACCTTCTTCTTCCATTATAAATATGCTTTAAGGTCACCCCTACCTTTAAAAGGTGGTATTTTCATTTTGATGCTCCCAAGGTTCCTATCCACTCTGTTTCTCTCCCTAGGAGTATTTCTATTATTTCTTCTCCCATACCTATATCCTCTATGCCTATTTCTTCTCACTTAAGATTCATATTCAAATTCTTCCTCACTAGCACCACTACCTTCATCATTTTCATATTTAAATTCATCCATAGTAACATCCATCACTTACCATACCTTCTAGGATTTTGTTGAAGTCATTGCAAATTTGCAATCCTATCATCTTGCCTATCCATCCTATCGCTTATTTCTCCAAAAATCACATTCATACGTGCAAATTGTTGCTGCATTGCCCTAAATGTTTTTTCTTCATTCAATGGATTTCTACTACCACCAGATGTGTCTTCTGCATTAGACATTGTATTTGCAAGAAAGATGTTAGTGAAATATATTTTCCTTAAGAATTTCCTCATGTGTTTCCCTTAAAATTGTCACTTAGCATTCATTTTTCACTCAAAGTGGGCTTTTAACTTGATGTATGTCACTCTTGCCTTTTTTCTCTCTAAGATCCCTCTTGAGGCTCTTGAAAGAACTAAGCAATTTAATAAATGCAATCACAACTTGTACAAATCAACACAACAGCCGAAGATTTGGAACTTCAAAAGTAAGAGTATTGGAAAAGGATTTCAAGAAAATCAAGAGTTCAAGTACCACAAATTTTTTTAAAAGATTTAATTGAATTATGAATACAAAGATAGATATTACTCAAAACACTTCTAGCACAACACTTACAATCTTTCTTCTTCTTCCTATTTTTTTTGTATATTGTTTTTCTCTTTTTTTTTTTGTTTTTTACTTCTTTTTTCTCTTTTTTTCTCTTACAGGAAATAAAAAAACCAGAAAAAGAAGCAAACAAGAACAACCCAAAAATTCCAAAAAACGTGTTCTTTTCAAAACCAATGTATCTTGTTCTAAACAACTTGGATTGAAGCGATTCTAGAACAAGAAGAAAGAAGAGATTTTGAACTATGAAAATGACCTATTAAATGTTTGAAAACATAAAGGACAAGTGGATGAACAAGGAGAAAATTTTTGGTGACAAACATAAAGCATATGATGAATAGGCGCAAGAAATTCTAGAAAGACGACTAAATTAAAATGGATAGAACTCACAAATGACAAGTCAAATTGAAACGATTCCAAACCAAGTAGAAAGATGAGACTTTAAACTATGAAATCCACACATTAAACATCGAGAAACTCAAAGAAAAATGCGACAAAAACAAGCAAAACTTTCAAACATGGACAAAAATGACTATGAAGAAGAAAAGAGAATGAAAGAGACAAGAAAAACAAAAATGATATGATCTAAGTTTAGATCTAAAGCTTTGATATCTAGATGGTGTGAACCTACAAGGAAAAGATCCATGAACTCAACCAATTAAAAATATACTCACCCCAAGAAAGCTAAACATAGATATGGAGATCTCCTTGAACCCTTGAGCATGAAAGAACAAAGACCCGAAGTGTTGGAAGATGCCACAAGGTTAAGCCTTGATAAGTCTACTAGTTCTAAGAATAACCCTATAGAGAATCCACTCTCAAGAAACAATTGCAAGAATGCAACTTTTCATTCAACAATCAAGTCTTCCCCTTAAGAAAAATGTAGCATTCTTAAATAGGCAACAATAAGACATCATATAATTAAAACCCTAGTCATTAATACCTAAAATGATGCATTAATGATTGGTTATCTTACTTAGCACCATTCAAGTCTAAAGTAATAAAGAAACTACTTAATCTTCAAAAACATATTTTGACCAAAAAAATGTCTCATTTAATGCAAATAAAAATGGAACATATTTTAATTGGCACCATTCTAGAACATATTTTGACCAAAAAATGCCTTATTTAATGAAAATAAAAATATGAAAATTTCCTAAAATGAAATTAACCATAATAAATGAATAGAGACATCTTCTAGATGCTTTTTGAATTATTTTGGATGTCACTTATGCTCCTCCTCCAAAGCACATGCTTGTCACATGATATTTTAAATGAATTCTTCAATATAGACTTTCAACAATGTGATAAGCACTCTTTGGCTCTTATTTGGCAAACTAAGAGATGTCTCTTTCAAATAAGTAGGCTCCAACTCTTTAAGTTCTATTATCACACAATTCATAGGCTCCTTCATTACTTTAGTTCTTGCTCTTGTCATTAAGCATCAAATGCCTTGTAATGGATATTTTGGGACATTAAACATTCTTTCTTGAGCTTGGGACTCCTTTTGCAAGCCTTGCTCTGTTGAAGCTCCATCTTGATTCACATCAGAGGGCCTTATTGGTGAATGATATGTAAGTACCTTTGTAAGTGCTCTTTGAGTCCAAAAGCATGCCCTGACCTTGGTGAGCCCGCAACACCTGTCTTACCCAAACTTTTATGATATCACCAAAAATAAATCCAAACCGTGAACTCTATTAAAAATATTCTAAAAGAAGGTATTATCTCATCTCCTAAGTATAAGCTCCAATCAAATTTTTTTATATAGATTAAAGAAGTTAAATAAATTACTTAAAAATAGTTGTAGCTATCATTTCTTCTTCAAACTAATTTGTTTGATTTATAAAATAATATATAATCTAACAATACATAACATATAATATGATTATGTAACTTATCTAGATTCTTTAACATCTCTAAAAAAAATTAACCGATTCTTATATTTAAGACCAGAGGGGATATTTACTAATTTACTTTTCATCATACTATACCTCTAATACTGGCTAAAACTGTTTGGGGATGGAGAATTGAAGATTTTTTTCCTTTTTTTCTTAGTTTTATTTTAATTTTAATTTTTTTTCAAATAGTTACTTAGCTTGTTTGATGTTTTGTATCATATTGAAACAGAAACTTAAGTAATTTAGTTAATGTCTCATGTATATATAAAAAACTTGATTGAAAATTTAATTGAAACTTTTGATAAATATATTCTAGACTAAATGTATTTATAAATGTATGTAGAGATAGCCGGTGATTCTTATTCTTCACTTCAACTCCCTTGGATTGTTGGTTGATTGATTAAAATGGAATCTTTGAAATAGAATGAACTTGCACAAGTAACGTAATTTTTTTCATTCAAACATTTTTTAAGAGTTAATATCACTTTTGGTCCTTATAGTTTACCTTGACTTTAATATTAGTCCCTAAAGTTTGAAACTCGAAGTTTTAGCCCCTCAAATTTACTCCATCTAGCACCATTAGTCCCCATACTTTGAAAAGGACTTAGGGTTGGGTTAACGGTGTTAAATTTACATATGTGTCATTGATGCCATTAATTTTATGTTGACTGTGTAGCTGAGGTGGCAAAATAAAATATATCAGCCCATATTTACTTGGAAATGTAAAAGAAAAAAAATTGAAACCCTCGCCCCAATCTATCAATCCATTACCTCCACATTTAACCTTGCAAACCATGACATGCCTTCACCCTTCAAGTTGATCACTGGCGACGACCACCTTCAATATGACAGCTTGAAGGCAATGGCGACCTCCTTAATGATGGTAGCCTCTTTGGTGATTCCAACAATGACAACCAAGATGGAAAAATCAAGTACATCACGATTTCTAAGAATAACTCCAAGATTCACCTTCTTCATAACTTCACCGACAACTTCATTTTCTTCATTTGGCTTTGACAGTGATTGCGATGAAGAAGTTACATTGCAATTGTTGGAAATAATAAGTGGGTGTGTCAGAAGGAACAAGTCCCACATTGTTTAGGATTGTGGGGTCCAAATAATGAGTAATCATGGACTGTTAAATAAGCTAAAAGGAGGAGTGAACTTGCAACCACATAGAAATTCGGCAATTTCCTCTAAGTGCAAGTTAGAAGCGGAGTGAGTGTATTTTTTAAAGACCTCTGGAAAATATATTTTGTGAATATATTTTAATATTTTTATCATAGAAAATAATGTTGGGCTCTTTTGGTTCA
>JBAGKO010204668.1:0-13693 GCA_037177275.1 Acacia concinna
TCTTTAATTTTCTACTGTCCTTGAGACCCTGCACATTTGTACAAATGTGATATCCACATCCAGTATCTAATACCCATGTAGAGGAAGTAGAAAAATGAATGTCTATAACATAAATATCTGAAGCGATAGCCCCGTTATCTTTATTGTTCTTTTTCAGATCTTTGAGGTAGAGTTTACAATTCCTCTTCCACTGACCAGGTTTATTGCAAAAGTAGAAGACTCCCTCCTTTGGAGGCTTGGCCTTCTTAGGCGTGGGCTTAGGTTCAGGCCTATTCAGCTCTCTAATCTTACCAAGTGAGTGGTTGCCTTTTCCCTTGCCATTTCCTTTCTTTTTCATACCATTTCCTCTCTGAGCCATCAAAATAGTGATGGGCCTCTTCTTAATGCTCTGCTCAATAGTTTTGAGTATCCCATACAGTTCATAAATGGATTTCTCCATGTTATTCATGTTGTAATTCATGACAAATTGGTCAACTTTTTGGGAGTGAGTTTAATATCAAATTTGTAGCTAACTCCTGGCTCATGGGAAATCCAAGCCTCTCAGGGTGATCAATGTAGCCCTTCATCTTCCAGGAATGTAAGGCCTTCATGGTCTCATACCTCTCTTGCCTTGACTGTTGCTGGAACATTCCCTTGAGATAGACAACCATCTCATAAGCCTTTATATGTTCCAGATCTCTTTAAAGCTCTGGAGCCATGGTGGCTAGCATCAGGCATCCTACATCCACAGAGTCATCCCTGTGCTTGGTATAAGCATCTCACTAGCTCTTGGAGCATTGGTTGTAGGCTCATTAGGAAGGGGTTGATCTAGGACATATGCCTGTCTTTCTTACTTGAGAACGATTCTCAAGTTCCTGAACCAGTCAAGAAAGTTCGTCTCGTTGAGTTTGTCCTTTTCAAGGACTGATCGTAGTGATAGTATGGCAGTGTTACTAGTCGACATGATTCTACAATTTAAAGTATGCAAAGTTGATTAGTAATCTCCCACTAAATTAACAACCCTTAATATAACTAGTGGGCTAAGACCCATATTTCACTTAAACTTAATTCTGCTTTGGCAAGACATTAAATTGAAGCTATTTAGATAGGCAACTCTTACTAATTACATCATATGTAACTCTTAGATTTTTATGGGATTCGACCATCATGTGACGCGGATGTGTGAGTAGCACCATTACTCACAATTGCCTGACCAAGATAACTTAGATGCATCCGCTTTGGCGGAATCTACACTAGGCAATTGAGGTTTTGGCAAGTGTCCATTAATTGGTGGCATTGTGACTTAAGATTTCTTTTAGAGGGTTTAATTGCTTATATTTGTTTATATATACATATATACAAGGTGTCGTAGTATAACATACATTGAATATAGAATCTCATGCGGATCTAATCAAAAGCATAATTCTATCATGAAACAACATGGCTTGCATAATGTCACACCTTACTTATGGACCATCTTCAGGTCACTTAACATCCATTAGAGTTTTGCTAAAACGCAAAATAAGTAAAAACTGAAATTTTTGTTTCCGATGGTACTATTCATTTCCAAATATAATTATGGTCATATGTTGGTAATTCACAACTAAACGTATAAATATTGGGATAACGTTTTCCAAGTTCTACTAAAAAGTCCTTTAAAAATTCTATAGGGAAAACAGTTCCATACATAACTAGCTTACACATAAATTCTAAATAAGTCCTCTAGTACCAAACATAATTCATCATTAATTTATTACAATAATCAGCAAGCCTCCTTAGCATACATATAATAATTAAATGGTCTTCATCTTTGGACTTCTTTTCTATTACTCCTTGATGATTCAGTCCCTAGTTCATGGTTATTATTGGGGGTGAGATTCTTGTGAATCTCAATAGCAAGTTAACACAATTCTAATATCAAACAAGCAAGCAACTATGTGACAAGCATAAACTAATATAGGAGCTTACATGCTTTGTATTTTAATATCCCAATTTTTGGAAAACTCATTAAATCAAGATAAAATCATTATTGTGTGATTTATGTGCAATTTATGGAGAACAATTAAAGACTTATTTGATTTTTCCACGGAGAGAGAAGGAGACTTAACCCATTCCACCTTAGTTCATTTCAATCAAACCCAGCCATTTTATTTGACTATTCTTCACGGTAATGGATAGAAGAGTGGAGAGAGACTTCATTCATTCCATTTGTTTTTCATGGTTTCTATTACTCCATTAGGTCAAACTAATTCTCCAGCCAATTCATTTCATTTCTTCGGGCAAGAGAGGGAGTGAGGCCAAGAGAAAATAGATGATAAGAGTGATTGCTTCGTGCTGCAGGAATGGGTGCACGGGATTGAGAAAAGAGATGGAGCATGAGAGTGAGTGGGAGAGGAGTTGGAGCCGAAGAAGAAAGAGTGATTCTATTTCTGCTGGAGTTTGCGAGATCGAAAGAAGAGGAGGTGCAGTTCTTCTGCTGGAACAGAAGAAGGGAAATAGGATTCTGATTCTATGATTTTGCTGGAAGCTGAAGGGAAGAGAGTTTCACTGCTGGGAATTGAAGAAACCGAGAGGGATCAAAGAGGGGGCTTCAAATTTCAGTTGTAGCTGAAACTGAGAGATTGAAGGAGGTGAGTTCGAAATTCCTTCCTCTTCCATTCATTCGGTTCTGTTTTGGGAAACAATGTATATATGCTGAAGCTATGGGTCATTTTCGGTTATGTTCTTGAAAGAAATGGAAAACTGAAATTGAATATATGATTTTGTTTAGGTTATGGAAATGAAATGAATGCATATGGCATGTCTTTTGTTCTAAATTGAGAGTGGAAAGGCGTGTATATATGTGTGTTTGGTTCTGTCATGGGGAAAAAGGAAAATCATGAAAATTAATGTATATATATGTCTAAACCGAAGGTATATATATCCTGGATCTGAGAATGGTTTGGAATTGATTAAATATATGTATGCGCAGAGGTTGTTCTGTTATTGTGGAAAATGAAACAAGGATAATGGTATAGTCTGAAGTTTGTATTTTGGTCCAGAACCTATTTGTTTTGTGTAAGCATTTAATAGGGTTAATAAAACCCAATGACCCTAAAAATTTGCAGAGAGATAGAGGACTTGTTGAGCTTTAAAATGAGTCATTAAGTATGCATTTTGGATTGATAGATTGAGAGTTATAATTTTGTGAATGTAAGGTAAAATTCTGGAACTGTGATTCTGGTCAGTATGGATTGCCCTGTTTCGTATTAAGTTTTGACAGGGCAAATGATGTCCATTTTTCCTGAAATTTTACAGTCTTGTACAGGACTTAACAAGATTTCAAATGAGTCATAATTTGTACATTTTGGATTTATGGATTAGGAGCTATGTTTTTTGGAAGTTAAAGTTGAGTTCTGGAAGTGAATACTGACTTGCTGACAAAGAGTGTTCAAAAACTGAATCAAATGACATTGGATTTCCATGAAATTTTATGATGAATGAATAGACATATAGAGCTTCAAAATAAACTTGGAACCAAGTCATTTGGACTTTTGTAGGCCGAGTTATGAATTCTGTAAAATGACTGATCCTGTCAGGACGAATTCTGACATGTGGGTTTTCGTGTAAAATTTTAACAAGGCAAACCATTTTCGTTTCTTATGAAAATTGGTGAGCTAATAGTAGGCATGTTAAGGTTTAAAATGAGACTAAGAACATGTCAAATGGATGTCTAGAGTGAGAGTTGTGATTTTTGAAAGTAGATGACAGAATCAGTGAAAAACCTGGAAAACAGTGAGTTAAAGGCAACTTTCTGGAAATGTTGTATAATGTGTTTCCACAAAATTAATTTTTCCTATAAAAAGGATTTAATGAGAGTTATATGAAACTTGAAATCACATCATTTGGAATCTCCTAGATGGAGTTATGATTTTTCATATTCGTACTAAAAATCTGGGGGAAAAATCCCTATTATGGCTGAAATATGATTGTGGTGAATCATTAATGGAAAATTGGTCATTTTGATTAATGCCAATTCATAATAGATCTTGAGGTAGACTTTCAAAAGATTAATTAGAGTTGAGAAATGTAAATGACAACCAACGATATGATTTGTACAGGATTCGATATTTGCCTGAGCTAAGAGGTACAACCAGTAGGAGTCTGGTCCAGTAAAGGTAAATGGTTGGAAAAGCACCAAAAGGTAGTAACTATGTCCTTCATTTGTTTTAAGATGCACTGCATGTTTTTGTACTCATCATGAATTATTTGGCATATTCTGTATTATTCTACGGGGTGGTCGCCCGGGGCCTATTGCACGGGTGGACTCTTAGGCCAATAACATGTTGTGTTATTTTGCGGGGTGGTCGCTGGGGGTGTGTGTAAGGGTGGACGCTCAGGCCAATAATACGTGATCTTGCGGGTGGTCGCCTGGGGCTTATTGCACGGGTAGACGCTCAGGCCGATTTGTAATGTCCTACTGTGTGCGGGTGCGAGTGGATTTCCTGTGTGGTATTGCTCGTTGCCAGGACTTATTTAGCACTATGATGATGCATGAACTGTGTGTTCTATATTGATGTTGTTGTGATACATGTTATGTACTGAATGATGTTATGGTAATTGTGATGATGATTGTTTAACATGCTGCGTGATATTGTATCTTATGAATGACATTGTAGTTACTACTGAGATTCTCGTGAATCTCACCCTTTATTATAACAATTTATAGTTCAGGGAAGTAGCTCGAAAGGCAAAGGAGGCATTGTTGCGGTTAAGTGAAAGGTGGGAAGTTGAGTTTGTTGTCTATGTAATAATTCATGTTATATTTATATGCTGATAAGCCTTGTAAGGCTATTGGTTGTATAAAGAGATAGAGGTAGTTATATTTGTAAAGAGTTGTTAAATTGTGAGTTCCAAAAAAGGAAGAACATCAATGCCCGGGTACCTCAGGTAATCGCCACTTGACTAATAGCTGTTTAATGGTAGTAATAGCATGTTAAGGCTGTAATAGTTACATAATGCATAATGAAGTTACCTTTGTAATTTAATATGTGAATATTGAGAAATCATAGAAAGGAAATTGTTAGAATACAAGTCTTTGTTACTACCTACTATGATTAGTAAGTTTAAGGGTTAACATAAGAGTTTGAACCACCAGTTTACTATTTTGAAAGCGATTTAAAAATTTTAAAATTTTTCAGGAAAATCCATTTACATTACAAGATCAAACTCTGGATGAACTCAATTTATTGAGTTATTTACGAACTCATTTTCCTTTCTGCTGCGTGGTTCATAATTCTTTACGAATTAACCTACAAGGACTATGACTAGAAATGAGTGTTACATCATTCGTCTTTATATAATCCAAAAGTATTCCCCATTCATTTTTAGGAATTAATTCCATCATTTACTATTTTTCCTAGAATTTCTCTGAATTTAAGCTTTTACTGATAAAATTCCAAGTAGAAATTCTTAGAAATTCATTTCTTCATAATTCACCCCAAAATTACACATAAAATAATAAGATTTTATTCTTATTATTACTTGAAGAATTTACCCAGAAAATTGGGATGTTACATTCATCAACGCCGACAACACCCTTTCACCACACAACCTCAATTCATGATTTGGGTGAGGAGCGTGTAGTAGTTTTCATAAGCAAGGGGATAGGCTTTATGGTGTGTGTGGCTATTTGGTACTGACTAGAATTTGAATGGGGAGCCTTTTTGGTTATGTACTAGTATGCTTTGTTTTCACCACTTGAAATATGTACCATGCCTATTAGGTTTGAACATATTGATGTTAAATGCCACTAGGATGGTCTCACTACTATTAGGCTAAATCTGTATGTCCCCTATGATTGAACATGAATTAGATAGCTTAGCACTAAATGGAAATGTGTTTTGGACAAGCTAGAAGTGAGGATTTAATGGTGTTTAAGTTTAGGGGAATCTCTTTTGCTTTAGTAGGATCTATTATTAGGATCATTTGCTACTTTGTCTCTTTTCCACTACCTTGGGTTATCTTTTTGTGATGTATGACTACATTGAGTTTGGCTATCATTGTTGACTATTTTTTGGATAGTTGACTCTTTTTGTAAATGCTACATCTAGTTGTGTTTTTGATACTTGTAGATATGGTTGATATAGGATTCAAGTGAAGGTGAATTTTGTATATGCCTCTCAAGCAACTTTATTATTTATGGATGTGACTTTTTTTCTAGTAGGAGAAATGACCCTTAGTTTTTCCATTCTTCTAGTAGGGACATTATCCATTTTAAGTTTAGGGGTGAGGGTATTTTTGAACGGTTCTTGTGTTGATTTAACAAGGATTTACTATACTATTTGATTGGAAAGCTGAAAGTAAGTTAGATTAAAGAATTACCTTTTGTAGTAAATGTGTGATCCAATGATAGAATGGATGCTTTGACTATGTGTTTCATAGGAAATTGTGGTTATATTTTTGAATACTTAATTCACCCTTTTTAAGTTTAATTTTTGACAATTTTTAAAAGAAACCAACACACTTAAGAGTTAGGAATAATTTGAATGCTCTTGTTTGAAAATTTTGCAGCAAATTGTTGTGTATGTTCTTCCTCTGTCGTAAGACTTCAAAACCTGCAGTGGAATCTATTGAAGCTATTTAATAATTTCTCACATTTGCTAAAAATGATTTAGGCATTCTTTTAAATGTGTTTATGCCTTTCAAGCCTACATTTTACAATGTCCACACTTGAGCCTTTAAAAAAATCATGTGTATTTTCTTTTTGGAAACCCACACTTGACCTGGAAAAACCATAAGTTAGCTAAATCTTGAGATAAATGATGATATGATGATGATGATTGGTAGTGAGGACTGGTATGATGGTTAGAATGTTGAAAAATGGGATGTGGGAAATGAAAATAATGTGTGATAATTATTGATTTTCACTCCTAACTCAGTTCAAAAAAAACAAAAAACAAAAAGAAGAAAGGAAAAGAAAAAAAAAATCAGCTCAATAAGATTTGGAGTACAAAGAAATCAATTTCAGATAAGTTTGGGGGAGTATTTAGCTTATTGGAAGAGAATTTTGAGTAATATGAAGAGAGGAGATATACATGATCATTTATCTCAAGAGATTTGAATCCTCTATTTTCCCATTCTTTCAATGAGCTTAGCCTTTAGCCACACTACAAGCTTATAAAGTCCCATTGATTTTGAAATTGTGTGAAATGGCCTTTTAGTGGAGAGAGAGGAAAGTGTAGGCATATGAAGGCATGATGTTGAGGCTGCTTTATACATATTGAAGTAGTGCATTTGATCTTGATGATTGAAGGAAAATTGTTTTCTTGACTCTCCTCACACACTCACATATTGGAAATTGTTAGGAAACATGTTTTAAATTGTGAACCTTGCATTCTTCTCTATTCTAGTATTTTCCTATTAAGTATATCGTTTTGAGCAACTAATGAGGAAATTATCATGCATGTATAATAAATAGGTAATTGATTAATCTAGCTCTATTTGACTTAGCTTGTTTTACTAGAGGACGAGTAAAAGTTCAAGTTTGGGGTTGTGTTAACCTCAAGATATTGATGTCATTTGGTATATTTACCTTAATTTCTAACATTTTTTGGTGAATTTATCCATACTTGAGGGTACATATGTAAAGAAAATGTACCTAGTTGATATTTAGGATAAAGGATCAAAATTGTTGTTATTTTGGCCATATTTAAATCTTTTGCTTTGGTAAAGTTTCTTGTGTTATAGGATCATTTTTTGGAGCCATGGATGAAGCCTTTTGAATCACAAATTCAAGTATAAAAGAGTGGCAATGCAAGAAAAGATGAGAAGAGAAGAAGCAGTAAATCAGTTTTGGAATGTTAAAGCAAAAACTTTCTGGCCGCTACTAAGAATGCCAGTTAAAATTCTTGGCCACAGCCAAAAATCTCTTGGCCGCGGCCAAAAAGCACAATTACTGAAGCTACACGTTTTTTACAGTAGAACTGATAGAGGCTTATAAATACCACCTAACATGACCTAAACCCTTATTCTTGGATTTGTAGGCTTATTTTGGAGGTGGTGGCTACTAGGGTTTGAAGATTGAGGTGGAGATTGAGCTAGGAATTGAAGATATGAAGAGATTTGAGCTTCTCCTCTTGGTTTTTCCTCTCATTCTTCTTCTCTTTTGCTGGCATTTTTGCTGATGCTCTGTTTTTCTAGTTCTTCCCCATTTCTCATGGGTTTATGAGCATGTGTAGCTAAAGCCTTGACTCTAGGAACGATACTTTACTTATTACTTTATTACTTGGCGTGACCCTGCACTTGCAGTGTTAACAGGTATTAATAGATAGAGAAAAGCCTCTATCATGATTGGTATTTTCCGTCTTAAAAAACAACTTTGGAAGGAATATCGTAAAGTAGTTTCCCAAGAAGAACTATTTTGGTTCCAAAAATCAAGATGCAATTGGCTCCAGTGAGGAGATAAAAATACTAGATTCTTTCATGCTTCAACAATTATTAAAAAGAAGAAGAAGCAAGTCCTTGCTCTGAAAAGTGACTATGGTGATTGGGTGGACAATCATAATGATCTAAAGCAAATGGTTAATGAATGTTTCAAAAATTTATTATACGCCTGAGATGAAGCAACCTTGGATCCGAAGGGATGGTGTTCAGATTTCCCTTGTCTTAGTCTAAGACAGCTGAAATCCTTGCCATCATAGTGGAAAGAGCGGAAATAAAGAATGCCACCTTTAATATAGGTGCTTTTAAAGCTCCAAGACCAAATGGTATACAAGCTCATTTCTTCCAATCCTAGTAGGACTCAGTAGGAGAAAAGATAAGCCAATTGATTAAAGATTGTTTCAATGACCCATCTTGAATTAAGTTAATAAATCAAATGATGATTACTCTCATTCCAAAAGTTGATCACTCGATCACCCTGAAAGATCTTAGACCAATTTCTTTGTGTAATGTTAGCTTTAAAATAATCACAAAAATAGTGGTGAATCAGTTCATATTGTTATGGAGAACTTGACAAGTCAGGAGTAATGTAGCTTTGTTGCTAATAGAACAAGCAGTGACAATATCATCATTGCTCAGTAAATTATCCATACCATGAGAACTAGTAACATAAAGAAGGGGTTCATCGCAATTAAAGTGATATTGAGAAGGCTTTTGACATACTTGATTGTAGTTTTGTTCAAGATACTCTTCAGTGCTTGGGTTTGAAAGACTGTCTTATCAACATCATTATGCATTGTATTACTTCAACCTCAATGTCAATGGGAATGGTGATGCAAATGCTCCTTTTTCTCCTTCTAGAGGAGTAAGGTAACCCTCTTAGTCCATATATATTTATTCTATGCATGGAATGGTTGGGACACTTGATCAAATATAAATGCATAGCAAAAAGGTTGAAACCTTTCTATTTCAAAGCTTGAAGGTATGAGATATCGCATCTCTTCTTTGTGGATGATGTATTCCTCTTTATGGAGGCATCCACTACGCAGATGGAAGAAATCAAGGGTATAATGCAAAGATTTTGTGCTGTCTCTAGTCAAAAATTAACCTAGAGAAATAAAAAAAAATGTTATTCTAAAAAAATGTTCATTTTAATAGAGCCATGGAACTAAGTTAGGAGCTTGGGTTTGGCTTAACTACGGACTTGGGAAAATAATTGGGTGTTCCAATTATTCACTCTAGAGTGAGGAACTCAATCTTCTCTCCCTTCTTCCAAAAAGCTCGTAAAAGTTTATCATCACGAACATAGCTAGTAGGGCCACTCTTATTAAAGCTATTTTATTTGCCTTGCCCAGTTATCATATGCAAACAATGCTCATTCCCATTGGCATCTTGAAGGAAATCAAGAAAATTAGCAAGAAGTTTATGTGGTCACAGGATGTGGAATCTAAGAAGATGCACCTTATCTTCTAGAATAAGATCACAATGAGTAAAAAACAGGGTGCTTTGGGTATCAAAGACTTAAGGACGTAGAATGAAGCTTTTATTATGAAATTATGTTGGGGACTCCTAACATTTAAATTAATTAAATTAATTTAAAATATTTATGGTTATCATTTTTTCTATAAACTATTTTGGTTAACTTATAAATTTATATATAATCTAATCATATATAACATATAATATGGTTAAGTAATTTATTTAATCTCTAAAAAAAAGTCAGCTTTGCTTATATTTAGGATAAGAGGGATTAGTATCCCAGGAATGTTTTGTTTTACTATTTATAAACACATTCAGTCAAATATATATTGATTCAAAGAATTAATCAAATCTTCAATGAAGCTTATGAACTTCTTCTCAATATAATAAAAACATTAATACATGATTATTTAAAAATATAATTAAGAAAAAGAAAAAAAACTCTTAAATTTTTCAAAATAATTCATAATTAGAAACTTTGATATGATAAAGAGTACATTAGTAAATAAAATATATTTTATTTTTTCAGAATAATATTAAACTTAATTAAGAAAATAACTTTACTAAAATATTTTTAATTGACCTCAAGTCCATCTGTTCAAAATAGAAGAGAGGTCGAACATGAAAGAAATGTCATAGCAGTAGTATTTTACTCAAAGTATTAATATTTTATTAAAGATAACTTTTTATAAAAAGTAATGGAGGGAGGATTCTATTGATTGGTCAATGCTAGAGGGAAATTACTCAAAATAGTAATTGGGAGACTTATCTTCACTGGGAAAATTAAGTATAGTCAAGTTTCAAATCTCAAGAGATTTGAGAGTATTTAATTTTCACAAATTTAAGTGGGAGACTTATCTATAAATAAATTTATTAATTAAGATATATTAGGAAGTTTTTCACAACTAAATATTTGATACGTACTCTCCCATAATAAATCCTAAGATTTTATTATACTTCGTAGTACATGGAAAAGACGAAGGCACAATAACAGGGAAAAGAAGCATAGATATAAAACAGAAATTAAATAAATGAAATTTATGATTGGAAGTATGTATATACTAACCTCGAAACAGAAATTGAAATCTTCAAATGCACTTCACGTGATCAAACAAGATCTAAAAAATAAAAATAAGTTAAAGAAAATTTGAGAGACTATATATAAAAGAAGATGCAAACATAATTGACAGTTATCTCAGAGTAAAAATCCTTGCCTCTCAGGGATTTCTATGGGGCACGGCTAAACTGCATTTGATTTAAAACCCTCGTTTTGTTTTTCCCTTTTTTTTTTTGTTTTTTCTTAAGAAAAGGAACTAGGAGAACAACGAAGATAGAGAGAAAAATCAAATGATGAGGAATTTAATACAAAGAAAAGAATCATGTAAAAAATACTTAGCAGAAAGAAGATTTGAACATAACTCCTTTTTTTATTTTTTTGGTTTTCTCTAGACAAGGAGGAGAAGGACGACGACGATCAACATAGATGAGAGTAAAATAATGATTCAAATACCGGAAAGAAGGAAAATACAACCCTTTTTCCTCTAAATAAGAAGGAGAAGAACAAGCACGATCAAGAGTAAAATAATATTTCAAATGTCAGAAAGAAGGAGATCACAGTTTCTTTATTTTTTTTTTTAAGAAAATGAACTATGAAAACGACGAAAAAGCACAAAGAAGATTTGAACAGCACGTAACTTTTTTTTTTT
The DNA here is from genome assembly GCA_037177275.1 of Acacia concinna. NCBI lineage: Eukaryota > Viridiplantae > Streptophyta > Magnoliopsida > Fabales > Fabaceae > Acacia > Acacia concinna. Next base: position 11,586 of record JBAGKO010204668.1, read on the forward strand.
TTTTCAATCTAAATAAGAAGGAGAAGAACAACGATGATCAACATAGATGAGAGTAAAATAATAATTCAAATACCTGCAAGAAAATAAAGCTTGAAAAAGAAAAATAGCATCAAGTGATGGACAGGTACGTGCGTGCCCAGAATTTTTTTTTTTTTTTAAACCAGAACCTGAAGAACAACAGAAACAACAGTAACGGAAGAGAAAAATCAAAAGAGGAATTTTGTTTTTTTGACCAAAATAAAAAGAGGAACTGAAAAGAAGGGCACACAATTTTCCTTGCTTTCAATGACTAATGGGCTTAGCTAGAGATTAAAGTGAAAGGAATGATCCAAATACAAAAAAGCAAAGGGCAAACAAAGTGTTGAAGATGAAGAACAAGAGCGAGCATAAACTATTATTAATAGAGAGAAGCTAAAGAGGAAGGATCCAAACACAAACGAGCTAAAGAACGAGAAGCTTGTAGAAGAAGAACAACAGAGAGAAATTAGCGAGACTCAGAGAAGAGCAAACTCAAAGCGTCAACACAAATGGGAACACAGAGTTGCAAAAATCTTGGTGATTGGTGAATATAGAGAGAGTATTTGCTTAAGACATTACCTCTGCTACTTAATTATTAATTATAAGTCCTTTGCATAAGAAATATTTTGGGAAATTACTATATAGTAAAGAGCAAGGGATTTAATCACCCAAGAAGAATTTATTGGACCACAGTACAAGTCACTTTGAGAGAAATTAATATGTATTTATCAATTCTGTCTATATAATTCATGCTTAATATAGCTCTTTGTATTTTTGTCTTCACTTTAAAACCTCATTTAATATAAGTAAAGTCAAAAAATATTTCCAGTTTAGAAATATTTTTTTGAAAAGTTGATACTATATTAAGGATTGAAGGAAATATTTAATTAATTAGCTATCATTTCTTGATAGGCTGGAGGGAGTATCGACATATTCTCTCTTTTTTTTAATTAAAATATTACATACACTTCTTGTCCTCTTATATACCATACTCTTTTCTATTCTATTTACAAGTTATTTTATTAACTTTTTCTTATGGGGTATCATACATATTAAATAAGGAACAAATTGAAAAGTTGTTAAATTATTATGTATAGCTGATAAGATTTAAGTTTTTTTTTTGGGTTAATACAATGTTTGATCCCTTAATTTTGCCTTCATTTTGGTTTTGGTCCCTTAAACTTTAAACAAGATGTTTTAGTCCTAAAGTTTCATTTTGTTTAAAACATTTATTCATATAACTCAATAAAGCTGTAGATAAAAACCTCTTATTTGAAATTTGATAGACTAAAATTAAAACGAGGGAAAACTTAAGAAAAAAGTGATTGCATTAAACTTTTTTTTTTCCTGTGAATATGTTGCAACTGATTTATGATAAAGACCATAAAGTATTTTTAAGAGCACATTTTTAACTAGGGCAAACTGAAAAAATATTTAATTTAACATATATTTAACAAGTTGAAGGTAATTAATCCATTATTCATTAATATGTGATAATTAATTACTTGACATCAAACATATAATAACCACCGGAGGGGGTAATTACTGACGGTATAACAAATATTTTTTTCCCAACAATGACGAGACAAACACTGATTGGTTAGTTTGAAAGAATGGTGGATATGCGAATAATACTCCAGCAGTACAAAGTGATAGAAAGATAAGGATAATCACTATGTAATTTCTCCATTGGCATGTTATGGAATATTGAAGCTGTGAAGGCCTGAACATCGAACTGGTTTGAGAATATTTCCATTTAAGACAAATTCAACGTTGACACTATATGAAGGATTGAATAAAATATTCAATACATTACCTATATAATTTCTTGGTAGGCCAGAGGGAGTTCTGACAAACTCGCTTTCTGTATTTTTTTTAAACAATAAAACATACACTTTTGGTCTGGATAACATACTCTTTTAAATTCTATCTATGAGTTACTTCGTTAAATTTCTTCTCATGGGGTATCATATGTATTACCTACGGATCAAGTTGAAATGTTGTTAAATTTTCATGTATGGTTAATAAAATTTAATGCTTTTTTGGGGTAATACAATATTTGGTCCATTAAATCTTCTTTCATTTTAGTT
>JBAGKO010204686.1:0-13692 GCA_037177275.1 Acacia concinna
GTGGATGCTCTACAAACATCAAGGAATTTAGACCAATCAGCTTATGCACAATTGTGTACAAGGTCCTTTCAGAAATCATTGTGAATAGACTTAAGGCAATCATGCCCCTCCTAATATCACCCTACCAATCCAGTTTCATCAAAGGAAGGACGATCTCAGACAATGTTATAATTGCCCAAGAGGTTATCCATTCGATCAGGAAGAAGACCGGGAAATCAGGTTGGATGGCTATCAAGGTTGACTTTGAGAAGGCATTTGACAGGCTTAGATGGGATTTTATTCTTAATACTCTCAAGGAAGTGAAGATCCCAAATAACCTAGTCAGAATTATTATGCAATGCATCACCTCGTCATCAATGCAGGTCCTTTGGGAGAAATGGCCCTCTGAATCTTTCTATCCACAAAGAGGGATAAGACAAGGGGACCCTTTGTCCCCATATATATTTGTTCTTTGCTTGGAAAGGCTATCCCAATCAATATGCTGTGCATTTACAGATCGGACATGGTAGCCAATTAGCTTAGGGAGAAATGGCCCACCACTCTCCCACCTCTTTTTCACAGACAATTTGATACTTTTTAGTACAACAGCCCTGACACAGATCCAACTCATTAAAAGCTTACTCTCCAACTTCTGTGCTTCATTAGGACAAAGAGTTAATGAGGCCAAAACCAGAACCTACTTCTCTAGAAATGTTTCTACCATAATAGCCAGTCAAACATGTCAAAATCTGGGCTTCTAGAGGACTAATAATATGGGGAAATACTTGGGAGTCCCACTCCTGCACCAAAGGGTCACAAAGGAAACTTATCACTACATTAAAGATAGAATATGAAAGAAACTAACGGGATGGAAAGTCAACTCCTTGTCATTAGCTGAACGAATTACAATTGCTCAAGCTGTCCTTTCGGCAATACCAATGTATGTCATGCAATCCACCAAAATTCCACATCATACATGCATGAGGATTGAATCATTAATACGACAGTTCATTTGGGGAGACACAAAAAATCAAAAGAAGGTCCATCTAATCAAATGGATCGGAATACAATATGTCAACTAAAGCAATGTGGAGGCTGTGGGCTTAAAGACTTATCTAGTCAAAATACTGCTTTGTTAATGAAGCTTGGCTACTCAATACTTACCAATCTAGACCTTCTATGGGTACATGTATTGCATGCTAAATACAAATGGAAAGGAAAAGGGGAATGTAAAGCTAGCGTCAAAATGGCCTCGCACCTCTGGAAGCACCTTATGTCAATATGGGATAACATAAAACTAGGCATGAAATGGCACAATGGAAATGACGAAACCATCAAATTCTGGACTGATCATTGGGTGGGAGACCTTGGACCTCTGTGTAATATCTCATACGCCCCAATTCCAGATGATAAACTACAAAAATCTTTGATAAGCTATGTGGATACTAATGGGGCATGGAAATGGAATGAATTTCAAGAATTGATACCTCCCGATATTTTAAAGCTAATTGCAGATTTAAAACCCCCTTAGGGTACCATACAAGTTGACTCATGCAGATGGAATGAAACAAATAATAAGGAATTTACGACAACACCAACATATGCTCTCATTCAACAAGAGGAGTGGAATGACAAGGAGACCAAATGGGACTTGGCATGGAAATGGCCGGGAACACAAAGAGTTAGAAGCTTCCTTTGGCTTGTGCTACATGGAAGGCTACTGACAAACAGTGAACGGAAAAGAAGAAAGATGACTCCCAATGACACCTATGAACTTTGCTGGCGAGGCACAGAAGACATAGATCATATATTAAGACACTGCACAATGGCACGGGAATGCTGGGCCCTGCTTATACCAGCAACTGAACACAACCATTACTTTTCATTACCTTTCAATGAATGGTTTGTTTCTAACCTTAGCACCAAGAAGAACCGAAAATGGAGTATAATTTTTGGCATTCAATGCTGGAAGGTATGGGGAGTCAGGAATAAACACCTGTTCAGCCAGGAACAACCATATGCTCACAGGATAGTAAATGAGGTCCTATCACTCAGTCAACACACTACACGAGCTAGTGAATTCAATCAGCTGTTATTTAATGTTTAATTATCTTAAATTTCATGTTTTGACAATGATATATGTTTAAGAATTGTAAGCTAGACTTCCTTTTGTACATATTCTGATAATCAATATACTCCATTTTACTCAAAAAAAAAATTATAAATGAGTGAAACCTACATAAACTATTACTTTGATATTATATATTTATATATATGGCATTTTCAACATTTTTTATATAAATCAAGAAAAATTTTAAATTTCATTAATTTTGCCATGAAAAATTCAACAAATTTCAACTTTACCCCTATTTAATACTAATTGAAAACAAATTTAACACAATAATAAGTGAATGGTAAAATTGTATATTAACATCAAAACTTTAATAAGGTGACTTATAAATAGAACACAATTTTTTTAACCTTACCCTTATTTAAATAAGTTTTTTTTTTGTTTCAATAAGAGAAATTTGGAGTATAACGAATTTAGGATGGATGTTGAAAATATTGCAAATGTCCAACTTAATATACTCCTCTGATCTTATATATAAAGTAGAAAAGAGAAGATTTTTTTATCCTATTTATAAGGTACGTCATTAAAGTTTTAATCTGAATGTACATTTTTTACCATATAATTAATAATTTGTTTGGTTCGACTATATGAGAGATGATTACTTGTAATCGTGATACAATATATTGATTACAGCGTTTGGTTGGGCTTATGTAATGTAAACCAGATTATAAAATGTAATTATGATTACATCATTTGATGTAATGATAATTACATTGCTAAAAGTGATTACTGAGGATACATGCATCATATAATTAAGTGAAAAAGACTCTATTAACATTATAATTTTTAAATTTGACCAAAGTGCTCATCCATAAATATTTTTAAATATTAAATAATTACTATCATTAAATAGTAAAATATTAAGTAATTATATAATTTTTTGAAAAATATTTTCCCAATAAAAAATTGAAAAAAAAATATTCCACCATTAAAAATATTAAAATATTCCATTAAATAATATTCTCACCATTAAATATTAAAAAGTTACCATGAACCTAACTTGTATTTGGGATAATATTTTCCCCATTAAATATTAAAAAATATATTATTTTTATATATTTTCATGTGAGATATAATTCAACCAAACGTTTTTATGTATATGCATCAAGGTACGAAAAATCGGATCAGATAATGAACTGGTCACGGTATGAGTTTAGGATTTAAAGTGTTCAACCGGCTATATTAAAATATTGTAATTTAATATTAATCACCATTCATAACTCATAACTAATATAAAAATAGATAAAAACAATCCCTATTTAAAATACATATCTTATTTTTTTTAAAAAAATTCCTATTTAAGATCCTATTTAAAATACATATATTATTTTGATTTTTTCAATCCCTCTCCTACAATTCTGAATCTGTGATCTCTCTCTCTCTCTCATTTAATTCTTTCACCAACTGAGTCACCCGTCAATCTGAATCTGTGATCTTTCTCTCTCTCATTTATTTCTTTCACCCACCACCCCTCCAAACACACCAGACATGTCAACCCTTCTTCTATTTCAATTTTCAATCGTATGATTAATCAAAGCTTCTCCTTGCAAACTTCTGCCATTTGAGGATAGCTGCTGGAACTTCTAGTGGAGGCTGGTCGCTGCTAGTGCTTTCGGCATAGTGGGGGTGCCCAGGAGGCGGTTGAGCTGGCATGGGCGGAGGGTCCTCCACTGCAGGCAGATGTCGTCGAGGGCTACACTTAGGACCCAAATTAAGATGAATAAAACCAGCCACCTTCCCGTCCTCTGATCTCTCTCTCTCTCTCTCAGTTTCATACTCTTCGTCCTCTAATATCTCTCTCAGTCTCTGTGTGTAGGTTTTTTTGAAATTTTTTTTAAGGCTCAGCTGAGTTGACTCGGATTTGACCGAGTCGACTTGGCCAGCGGTCAGCTCCTTCAATCGGATCGGACTGGGGTCTGGCCAGCCGGTCTAGTCCGATTCTTCATTCATTGATATGCATAATCTTTCTTTAATGACGAACCAAATAAATTCATAAAGTCATCATTATATTATATTACATTATATTGTATTACATTTTTTTTATATTACCTTCGATTCTGTGAACTGAATGGGCACTTAGTGTTTTCACTTTATTTTTATTTAATATTATATATAGTAAATAAGGGTATACTTAAAAATTATTAAATTTTATGATAAAGTTAATAAAATTTAGGATTTTTTTAAATTTATGTAAAAAATGTTCGAAAGAGCCACAAAAGAGTATTTGATAAGGTACAATTTACAGCAGGGCTTAACATCATTCCCGGACATAAAAATGTACAATATGAATACGCATATAACCTATCGTAATCTGGCTCTAACATCATCACTACTTGTTTATTACGTAATGTAACTCCGACAAGTTGGGCACGTCAGCTTGGTCGCCAACCAACAGTCAATGCAATTCGAATGAAACACAAGATTGCATCTGGGAAAAATCTGACACATCTCTCCAACCTTAAAATCCTCCAAGCATATCGCACAATTTTCACAATTTCTCGTCACTTTGTTATTATTCTCATCATGCTCGCTTCCATACTTAACCAACGCCGGCAATTTCTTCATCGCCCTTAGAGTGTCCCCTCTGCTCTCGTCCCCGTTCTCTGCCGAATCCTCCATTACCATTACCCAGGCCTCCATGTTGCTGAGAACCAGAGCCTGATACATCGCCACCCGGTGCTGCGACTGCGACATGTCTCCGCCACCACCTGCACCCGGCGCGTTAGGTCCGTTCCTTCTTTGTAGTCTACGTCGTCATCTTGATGATAGTAAATCCTGGTGTCGATGAGCCGGCAGAAGAAGCTGCAGAGGATGCGGTAGACGACGCAAAAGAAGAGTGAAACAGAGAAGCCGATGGTGATGGAAGTTCGAAGATCACGTGACTGTGTATTGATTGGTTTGGAGAGAATCGCCAATAATGTCGTCTCCTGATCTGACAGCGGTTGGGAGCGAATCTGCAAGTTGATCAGCCATTATATCGTTTGTTGTTTCTGTAAGAGAGGAATGTGGATGAAGATGTTGGTAAATTTATGGGGTACAGAAGTGGTTACTGGAAAACTGTCATGAGACAGCATGGGTTGTGAATCTTCTAATTATATCTAGTTTATTATTATTTATATATATATAAAAAAAACATGTTTTGTGATCTATCTTATCCTTTTTTTCCCTTCGGCCACAACTAACAAATCATATTGTAAACAAGGGAGAGAGCAGCCCACTTCATTGATAAAGGGTGTGAGATTTAGCAAAACTTGGTCAAACACTTGAACACACATTAGCTGACAAGATTGATAATAAGGATCATATTATGATCAACCATAGAATTGACATATATCTATTGGAAAAAATGTTTTCTTTATTAAACCCAAAACATTAAAATGATTTCATAAAAAAGCTGAAAATCTTATATTACAAATTCTAATATCCAAAGCTGTCCAAACACTAGGTAACTTGTAACTTGAGTGGTGCAACTCTTCTTCAATCATATGAAACAATATATGTATTCAACTATATGCAAATGTTCTTTGTTTTGCACATAGTTGGTTAAAGATGAGTTGCATACAATTAAAAATGAGTTACACCAATTGAAGATATATTGCATCTGAGCTCTTGAATATATTTTAGGTGACTTTGGACAATAAATTTTGTAATGAGGATTGATTCTAACAACTTTGCCTAAATAAAAATTATTATATAGTTTCTCCAATTTAGGCATCTCCACACCAAATATATCGCCAGCCCATTTTCATACACAGGACATGCATTTTATCAGATATTATCTTGACATTCTTGATAGCCACATCATACAAAACCCGGAAATGTCCAATTCCTGGGGTTAACTTACCCTACAAAGTTAGAGACAGTAGAGTATTAGCACCAAAATCAGGCTAAAAGAGTCGACCAAACAAGAACATGTCAAGTATCAACAAGCAAATATGGTCACTTTAAATACAATGTCTTTCTTCTTGATGAGCTCAAACACACACACGTCTCCTTCTTTCACATTGTTGGCCCTCGCGAAAGCGATCCAGCCTCCCCACATTCGAACACCTGAACCTGTAGAACGGTTACTACAGTTAACCACCCACCTTTTTCCTTCACAATTCTGCAGCTTCACAGAATCAGTTTTCCCCATGTAAGGTCTCGAAATTGCAGCCGGCACATCCTGCACATGACAAACATATAATCAATTATTACTGACAAAGACTCACATTCATGCATATAGCTCTTACAAATTCCTTACCATATAATGAGGAATCAGGTTTGGCGGTTTTATTACTGCAGTGAAGAATGGTTCTTTTGGTTTGAAATTCTGGGCAGCTTTTATGGCTGTCTGCTTCTTACCCAAAGCTCTCTTCTTCATTTTGGAACATCGGCCTTGCCCAAATCTATCTTTCTCAAGCTTTCTTAAATTATCAATCTCTTGAACAGCTCCATTTTTTTCCCCTGATTTGCCATGGCTTAACGCATCATCATCATCATCTATGTCGATTATTTCTTCTTCCTCTTCCACCACCTTCTGCCTTTGGCTACTTGTGTTGTAGCCACCGTGACCAAAGCTAGATGGCCTTTTTCTACCATGTTTGGGTGCCACGTTCTGCTTCTCAGTGTTAACTTTGAATGGACAGTGAATCTCAGCAGCACTTGGGTCAAAGATCACCACACTGAATTGTGACTTGCCTTCATATTTAAACACTAGGAAGAAGCCAAAACAAAGAGAGTAGTATTTCACAAATTCCTCCCAACCCTTGCCGAACCAAACTTCGTTTTCAGATTTCGTCAGTTCCATCTTCCAAACACAACCATCTGAAACACCAATCGTAGCCTCACTAGTACATAGTTCATTCTCAAATCTTCTTACAAACTCCTTTGGAATTGCCTGTAAGGTCAGTCCTCTAACTTAGTTAAATTCATCAAATCAACCGAAGGAAGATGACTTATTTTAGATGCTAGAACAGAGCACAAACTTGAACCCGAAACAAACATGACAGCATAGCACTGTGGTTCATAAAACAAAACACTAAGAAGTAAGTCGCCCCTCATTCGAAATCAAACCCAATAACCCCATTTTTTGGTACTGTTGCTATTCAAGAAACTTTCTCCGGATTTCTTTCATTGTGATTCGCATACAAAGTGTGTAGACTGAATAGCAACTATTAAAGGGGCCGAATAAGATCCACAGATTAAACAGTTTATGAAGCAGCTGGTGCTCTTTTCTGCATTATCTGAGTTTTAAACAAACAGAAAAGCAAAGAGTTTACCATGTTATGGGCATGAATGGTTCGCGGAAGCATGATCTTTATGAAGTGGGTAGGTTCAGCATTGGCCGGAGAAACCAATCGCCGGTGAAGATGCCTCGATTTAGATCTCATAGTGGCTCCGTGCCGTGTGCTCTTGGATCGTCAGTTCACTCACGGACTGGGACTTCACTCCCCTCTCAGATGTCAATAAATTTTTAAGCGTCAGATCATCACGTTTTCTATTGTTGTTTTCGAAATATCGTTTTTATATTAAGGAAAATCCTAAAAAAATAAAAAGAAGAAAATAGATAAAAGATGAATTATAGTTATGAAATACAAAAATTCTATATCAGGCTTTTTATATTTTTTTGTGAAATTATGAAAATGCCACTGAATTTTAATAACATAAATATTTTAATTTATAACAAGAATATTTTAATTAACAACAACAGAAACATTTAGGTACTACATATTTACGCTGTGAGTTGTTGTGTTGTTGTTGTTAATTAAGATACCATTATTGTGATTTAAAATACTCGTGTTGTTAAAATCCCGTAGTATTTTCATAATTTCACAAAAAAAGTACAAAAGGCCTGATCTAAAATTTCCATATTTCACAGTTCTAATCCATCGTTTACCTATTTTCTGATATTTTCCCCTTATATTATCTATACATATAGATATAATAAATCTATATCACTTTTCTTTTGCCAATAGAAAAATACAATATATTACTAATAATAGATTACAACAATATCCACCAAATATATCAGCTTTACAATAACACCCATTAACCTAGGTCAAAAGAAACATCTATCATATCCTTCATCAATATATGTGACAAAAAAAGAGGATGACTAGACAGCCAATTCATCAGGCACGTCCCTCTCAATAAAGCACTAGCAACCTAGTCAGCAGCTAGGTTAGCTTCTCTAGGAATCCATCTAAAGCAATGGTTCCGTCTATAGTTCCTTATAGCAAGGATATTCTCTACAATAATATCACCCTTCCAGTTAGGTGAAGCATGTCCATCATTCAAACACTTATTAGTGTTTGATTATCAGACTCAAAAAGAACATCATCAAGACCATTATCTATAACAAAAGAAACAGCATGCAACATTGCCTCATACTTTCCCAAAAATGCTAATTCTATATGTAACTGTTTGGACATTCCATCCACCAACCATCCATTTGAGTCACAAACTACAAAGGCAACAGCTGCCTTCCCTTCTTCTCTTTCAAAAGCACAGTCTACATTAATTTTCAGCACCTTTCCTTCAGGTTTCCTCCACCCCTGTTCTAGTCTTGTGTTTGAATGCTGGTTGTTTAAATAAGTCTGGACAGGTTGTGCCCACGCCCTAGCTTCACAAAATTCTTGCAACAAAGCTCCTGCCTGCGAAAAGGTAAATATTGGGTCAAGCTCTAATTTTTCATATATGAACCGATTGCTCCCTTTCCATATTTACCACAGGGTTATCGCTAGTAAGGCTTTCTACCATTCAGTTAGTTTCAACTCTGACAAGCAATACAAAAACCACTGCTTTATATCAAAGTTTGACTCATCCATAAAATTAAAAGATAAATCACTACCAAACCAAGTTCTGCTAGCCCAAGGACAAAAACAAAAGAGGTGTTTTAGAGTTTCAGGTTTATTTTTACAAATAAGGCACACATCTGCTACACACACCTTCCGTTTGGCAAGATTCTCAAAAGACGGAAGAGCATTACTTAGGATCCTCCATATAAACAATTTAACTTTGTGAGGCGTTTTAAGATTACACACTTCCTTCTATAATTTGCTCATATTATTAGAGGAGGAACTTGGCTGTGATAAATGATTTCTATTGAGCATTTCTTTGGCTATTTTATACCCTTCTTTTACCTCATACACACTTCTTTTTCCTCCTATCCATATCCATATATCCTCTCTCCTACTCACAACCACTCTTGTATTTAAAATTGATCTTTTCTCAAATTCTTCTATCCATCCTTCAATCGAGGTTAGATTCCATGCATCAATTTGTTTCAAATCAGCGACAATTAAGTCTATAAAAGATTCATGAGGGCAATGGGATAAGAGCTTCTTACCAGGTATCTCAGCCAGCCAAGGATCATTCCACACTCTTGTTTTCCTTCCATTTCTGATTCTGGCCAGTATATTACCATCTAATACTTTCCTCCCTTCAAGAATGTTTGACCATATCCAAGAAGCTCTGCCGCCCTTTTTTGCTTCAAGGAAGCTGCAGTTTGGGAAATATCTAGCCTTTAAGATTTTGGCCCAGAGCTGATCAGGGTCCTGCAACATACGCCAACCCAATTTAGCAAGCAAAAGCTAGATTGAAAGCTTCAAAATCTTTGAAACCCAGGCCCCTATCTGATTTACTTAATTTCAGTTTGTCCCTAGCTACCCAATGAATTTTCTTCCCTTCTTCAGAACTCTTCTACCAAAATTCAAAAATGATTTGATCAATTCTTTTCAGCACACCTTTAGGAAACAAAAAACATGACATAGGGTATACTGGAATAGAGTTAGCAACGGCATTTATCAATACCTCATGGCCTGCTTCAAACAAGAATTTTTGTTGCCATCCTTGCACCTTCTTCTTAACTTTGTCAGTAACAAAATTTAGCACCTGTTTCTTTGATGTTCCCCACGTTATTGGGAGGCCCAAATAATTCCCTGGTAAGTCCATAGCATGTACCTGAAAAACATGGCCAATTTCCTCTTTAATTAATTCAGGTGTATTCCTTGAGAAAAAAGGCAAGATTTATGAATATTGATCATCTATCCTAAAGCTTCACAATAGTCATCCAAAATCTTTTTTAAATTTCTGCATGCTATCACATCCGCTTGTAAGAATAACATGGAATTATCAGGAAAAAAACTATAGGTTAAGGCCAGACATCTTTGTGCAATTTTTATCCCCTTGATTAATCTCTGATTTTCTAACCTCTCAATTAGCCTAGAAAGGACATTACTCACAATGATGGATAAATACAAAGATATAGGATCCCCTTGCCGAAGTCCTCTGAATGGAGTAACCTCTAAGATTCTCTTGCCAGACATCATTATCGAGAAAGACACATAGCATAGGCACCAAAAAATTCTTTCCACCCACTCATTACAGAAACCCAACTTGGTTAGGACAGCACACAAAAAATCCCATTCTATTCTATCATATGCTTTGTTCATGTCAAGTTTTAGGACTACTTCACAAGATCCAGATCTCTTTTGTTTCATGTGATAGAAAGCCTCATGTACAATAATGATGTTGTCTTGAATTAATCTACCAAGAACAAAAGCACGTTGGTTCTCAGAAATGATTTTACTAAGAAATGGTTTCAACCGATTCGAAATTTCCTTTGAAAAAATTTTATATGGAAAATTACATAAGCTAATCAGTTTATAGTCTCCCACAACTTTTGGAGAATCCACTTTCAGAATCAGAACAAGATCAGTTTTGTTAATAGCATTAAGTTGAAAACCAGGCTGAACAGAGGATTTAACAAGAAAACAAACATGTTCACCCACTGTGTCCCAAGTTTTCTGGTAGAAATATCCTGTGAAGCCATCTAGTCCAGGTGCCTTTGATCCTCCCAATTCAAATGTTGCCTTCTTCACTTCCTCATCTCTAACTTCTCCCATTATGCATCGATTATCCTCTTAGTTTATTACTGTTTGCACACAATTTAGAATAGAAGAGAAGTCCCTCACTTGTGAGCTAGAGAACAAATCTGTATAGAACGCTAAAAAGCATTTTCCAATTTCCTCTTCTTTTTCCAGCCAAATATTCTGTTCATTTCTTATTCTCACAATCTTGTTCCAACTTCTTCGTTGGATCGTGGTCATGTGAAAGAATTTGGAGTTTTGATCACCACATTTCAGCCATTGAATTCTTGACTTTTATGCCCAATAAGTTTCCTCTTGCGACCATAACTCATTAATTTTTTGTTTGAGATCAGCAATTTCTTGAGCAGTGCTTCATTCCACACTCCACTCAGGCACTCCTGTACCCTCTTGACCAGCTTGTCAATTATAATTGCACTATTGCCAAACTCCTTCCTACTCCACCGAATTAAAATCTGACTAAGATCTTCTAAGTTAGCCACAAACTCGTAGAGTATATCACCACTTACAGCTCTTCTCCAATTTGAATTAATCAGCCCCAAAAAACCTGGATGCTTAAGCCATTTCAAATCAAAACGGAAAAGTTTAGGTGTTTTCATTACCTTTCGGTGGAATTCAATCCACAATGGACAGTGATCAAACCCGATATCTTCCAAAACATGATATTGACCCTGTGGAAAATTCATTCTCCATTTGCAGTTGATCATAGCTCGATCTAGTTTTTCTCTGATAAATTCCTCCCCCTCCCTATTGTTCCTCCAAGTAAATTTACTTCCTTTAGTTTCCATCTCCATCATATCATAGTTGGTCATAAATTATCTAAACCTTTGCAAGTCTCTTTGTGAACTCACATTCCCTCCTTCTCTGTCTGAGCTATATAGTAAGTCATTAAAATTCCCTAAGACCATCCAAGAAATATCTTGATTAGGAGCTAGATGTTCCATATTTCCCCACCACATTATTTTTTGGTTATACGATTGAGGCCCATACACAAAAGTCACAGCTCCACATTCTAACCCATCAATGTTTAGATCTTCTACATGGATAATGAATCTACTAACCACCCCCACATTCAGGTTCACTCCTTCTTGCCACCATAACAATAACCCTCCAGACCTCCCAACGGATTCAAAATACACACCATAATTATATCTCAATTTCCTCCTAATCCTATCAGCCTTTTCTTTTTTCATTTTTGTTTCTGACAAAAACACTACAGCAGGTTTTAATTTCCTCCATTAGAACCTCGAGTTGCGAATTGTCAAGGTGGTTCCAAGACCTTGACAATTCCAACTTAAACAATTTATGGCCTCTTGGTGGCTGCAGCCAACCAGCCACCACAATCATTATAGTCATTCACAGAGCTTTCCCCTAAAAACATAGATCTTTTAATTATATTGCTTCTTAATTTCAGTCTACGTACCTTTTCAATTCCATGTCCTTCCACAAAGGTGAAGTCCTCTTCTATATCTATCTAGACAGATTCTTTTGAGAGCTTTTCCTGAGTAATTGTATTGATGGTTAATAAGTGACAAGAAAAAAATTTTGCAGGTAGAATTTTAATAAAGAATTTATTTTTATGATTAATTTTTTAGAATAATTTTTACTTTTTACAAGATAAGTATGTTAAAGAAATTTAGTCTCAGCTTACAAAAACAAATTAAAAAATGTTTTTTTAGTAAATAAACACCACATTAGTCAAGGATTAAAATATTCTGAAATTTTATCTTAAAATTAATGACTAAAATAAAAATAAGTTTTAAAATAAAAAGACAATAATATCATTACTTCTTGTATAAGTGGAATTCTCTTATAAACAAGTGTGCAACTCTTCATAAACAAATTAAGTCCTCCTATAAATATCTCTGAAAATCAAAAATCAATGTATTATTTATAAGAGGATTCCATTTATTGATAAAAAACTGTGCACTTATCATAGAAAGATTCTATTTGTTCATTTGTCTTTTTATCTAAAAAATTTATTTTTATTTTAGTCCTTAATTCTATAATAAAATTTTAGAATGTTTTTAAGAATTAATTCAATCCCCTGACCCTTTATTAAAATTTTCTCGTTTCATAAGTAGGAGGCCGTGACCTGTAATTTAACCTTGTAAGGCTGGTGGTGGTGCCTGTCCCTTTAATTGATTGAATAATATCTTTTTTAAAAGAAAAAACCTTTTGCGTAGGGAACCACTTCTGATCAAATTGTTAAATAAGTAATAATTAAATATACTTTCCATCGTTTTTTTTTGCCAGTACCATCACATTAATTAATTTACCTCAATCATATTAATATTATGTCTGTCTTCAATCATTGATGCCGGTGGGTCACTGAGTTAATCATTATAATTTATAAATATAAATAGTGCGATCAAATACTAAATACTGGATTATTCTCGTCATTTTTGTTTCGGCACTCAGCAGCCCTTTATGCTATTAATTTTGAGGGTTAAGATATAAAGTGCTTTGGGATGTTGAAAAAAAAGTAACTTTCCATCCCAATTAAACTATTTTTTAAAATATGAGTGTTTGGATAGATATAAAAGTTAATGGGTTTTTACTCAAAAAATGACTTATTTCAGAAGTTAAAAAAAATAACTTATTTCAGAAGCTTCTTTCATTCTTTCTCCACTTTTATTACTTCCTATCCAAACACAAATAACTTCTTATAAGTAACTTTTTTCTGAAGTTACTTCTCATAAGTTACTTATC
>JBAGKO010204713.1:0-13690 GCA_037177275.1 Acacia concinna
GAGAGGGAGTGCAGCCAAGTGAAACAAGGGTTGTATCCCAAAATCTTGAGGTAAGTTACCGTAAAACACCGATTTTTAGTAGTTTTCGGTACTTAGGACTACTCCAAACTATTTCCCCCCGATTAATTTGTTATTTTAAACACAAAATTAGAAGGAGAGGGGCAGAGAAATTTTAGACCTAGAGAGAGGAAGTGAAGAAATTCGAAGGTAAGTTTTGAAACTCTAGTTCTTTCGATTTATAACAGTTGATGTAACTGTCTATGGTTTGGATCTATGGTTATATTGGTTTGAATTCTTGATTTGGGCAAATGAAAAAACCTAGCTGTTATGCTGCCCAATTTTCCTCTAAATCATGTGTGGTTAGTGTATAAATGATTAAACACTAATTAGGAGCGAAAAAGAGTATAAAAATCGGTTGATTTCGGAAAGATCTCGATTTTTGATAATTAAGGATAAATTTTGGCAAGTCTATAGAAATGGGGTTTAGAGATGGAATTTCATGAATCTAATGGTTCCATTGTGTTCGAAAGGGAAAATTATGGGGGGTTTATGTTAGTCCCGAAGTCCGAAAAGTCCTAGAACGCAAAATGACAAAAAAAAAAGGTTTAAATTCCAATAAGTAAGCTTTTGGTGTTTATGATTTGTTTTAATAGTTGTTGCACCTTCTTGACTTGATTAGGGTTTGATATTTGTGGAAGAGACCTTTAGGAGGCTAAGATCAAAAGGACAAGAAGAAAGGTAAAATATCAATGTAGCATAGTTACATAATTTATAATGTCATTACTTGCTTGCTTATCTTGTGATTTTGCATATTTATGTTTGGTTGAGCTTGAGATTGTTTTGTTTGTTGTCATGATATTGATGACTACTATGTTATGTTGCACTCTTAACATGTAAATGCTAGAACTTGTGTTCAATGTGAGGTACATTAAGATGATGATTCCATAGGGCATGCAAAGCATGTTAGCTCCCTAAGTTAATTTTATGCTTGTCACATGTTGCTTGCTTATTTGAGATCAGTATTATTGTAACTTGCTATTGGGATTCTTAAGAATCTCACTCTCTCCATTAATAACTATAAACTAGGGCCTGAATCATCGACGAGGAATGGAAAGGGAGTACAAGTATAAATTCTATGTGGCTTATTATATGTACATATGTATCCTGAATATGCTTGCTGTAGACTGCAGTGGAGCAGTAATTTTATACGAATTTTGTTTTGTACCAGATGACCTATCTGGATTCTGTAATTTGGCATGATAATAAGTGATATGCTAAGCTTCATTTTAATAGATAAAACATAGGAATGGAATTTTGTAAGCGAAGTTATGAATTTTTAAAGTTAAGATTAAAACAGAGAAAAACTGTTTTACCAAAAAGACAAAGTTGGATTCCGAATAATTCTGGCATTGATCCATAAGCAATTGATATATGAAACTATTTTTCCCCTATAGAGCCTTTAAAGGGCTTTTCATAGAACTTGAAAGCTCGCTATTTTAATTTCTCTACATTTAGTTATGATTTTTTCAAAGTTTTCCCAGAAATATGTTTTGGTAATGAATAGTATTCGCTGGAAACAAAATTTTCAGTTTTAAGTTTCTATGTTATCTACAACACAACATGACTTCAATGGACGCTAAGTGACCTAAAAGATGGTCTATGCGTAAAGTGTGACAATATGAATGCAGAGGTATATCTGCATCCTGACTCTTAACAAATTTTTTGTTATGTGAGGTTAATCTTGTATATGTGATTTGTGCCTTTATATTGACTGGAGTTTGGAGAGACCACAAAGTTAGAAATGAAGTAGGTTTTTCCCTCTTTAATTGCTTCTTTGAACCTCTCATGGAGGTTTCTTGGGATTACAATTGCCTGGATTTTAGTACCCTTCAAAATGAAATGAATACGACATGTTACTGACAAGCACAATGGATAAATAGATATTTGCAAGTATGCCATGATATTGACTTTAATATATTAATTGGATATGGAGCTACATTATATACCTCTTGATCAACCAAAATCATGTTCATACAGAACTATTCAGAAGGAGCATTTTTCTGGTAGATATTCCAAACACCTAAAAACTCTAACAACAATACTCCATCTCTTAGTTCCATCATGTAATTGTTTCAACAATGAAGGAAAAGCCATTACTTTAACTTCAATATAGAGCAGGTAGAAGAAAGTAAGCCAGAATAGGTAAGATTATAGGTAGACATTTGATGGATTGAATTTGTGAGGAATGAGCATTTATAGGCGTAAAGAAGACCAATAATTTGAAAGATGGCGGAAAATTTGAATTGGAAGCCAAAATGAATTCGTAAGTGTAGAGTGCATTGGTTGGAGAAAGAATGCAAGAAGGAATGTTTAACTATGGAGCGTGAAATGGAAGAGTATTTCATCTTGGAGCCAATTGAAAAGCAGAAAATGCAATTGAAAGAGATCATCAAACTATGAAGATATTCCTACATGCCATATATGTTTTAAACGTGCAAAAATGATTAGAGATCATGGTCAATGATGACATAATAGACAAACAGAAAAATGACATCATGGGCAGACTCATTCGTTTGGGACATCTTAGATAGTATATAATCAGTAGGGAATACAGTAGAATAACTTCATGTAATGAACATTTTTCCAAGAATAATTAAAGCCAACCGTGATCATATCAAAGAAAGAACCATGAAGGAAGCATATATTTCCAAAGATCATTAATAATGAAGGCACATATATGTTCTTGCCGACAAAAAGTTTTGTTGTAAAAGCTGCAGTTTCCACTTGTAGAGTAGGAAGAAATAGACAACATGATACAAGTAGATGCAGAAATCAATGAAGCTGGCACATATCTTATAAAATGGTGGTCAAAATAAATAAGGATCACTATTATGCATCATATATACGAGTAACTCATGCATATGTGGTTGAATACATGGGAAGGGAAACCTAAAACAATGAATTTATTTTGTACCATTAGATTCAGTATTTAGCTTTATTCAATGTATAGGTATGTTAGACCTCATATGAGGTCATTGATTATATTGACATAAGGATGTGGACACACATAAAATCATAGGCGCTCTTTACACCCAGCCTGGTGTTTAAGTATGAAGGTAGGCATGAGTATTTAATGTGGTTAGAAAGACATTAAATAAATGTACACGTGATGTAGTCAATCTAAGGTGCGTTATGTTTGAAGTTTGTTGCCACAGTAACTTTATCTTTACTTGCTAACAAGGAGAAGACAATGGAAGAAGAAAGGTTACCACAATCAAGTACTTGTCAAACCAGAGCTATCATGCTGAGGCTTGGTGCAGAAAGATCATATGAAGAAATGCGAAGGTTTTGCTTCTATGGGCTTCCTGCTCCTAGGTGGACATCATGGACTCACAAAAATCCAGGACAAAGATTCTATGGTTGACCTGATTATGCATAGGTAAATAAAAGTTTGTGGCAAAAACCTTTATCTGTCAATTGTAGGTTCTGATATTGCTTTTGTGATACATTTTTTATAATTTGTCATGCAGGGTGGATGTTCTTTTTTTGCATAGTAGGATGATAATGTAGATATTAAGTGGAAGGTTGTCATTAATGAACTTGTTTATCATATGTTTTTGGAGAAGATGGAGCATATGAGACAAAAGAATCGGATGGATAATGAGAGGCATCAAAAGATTATGGAGATGAGTAATCAATTGAAGATACTTGTGAGTGTGCTTTTTATGTCATGGATGATCTTCATGTAAAAAATATTTCCTTTTGCATGTGCATGAAGTAATTAGCTAGTCATGATAAAGCAGGTCCTGTTTGGTTCAACCTTTGTTGCCTAGCTTGATGTCATCTCTGCATATAAGAGCCTTTTCTTGTAGCAATATGTAGGGAGCCTGTTTAGAGTAGGATTATAGGCAATGTCTGGTTATGAAAAAGTTGTTCGACTTGTAATATGTTTAGTTTATGTGTTTTTTAGTTAGGTTCTCCATGTATTTGTCATGGGGATCAAGTAGAAACTTTAATTAGATGACAATCTAAAGTAGTTTTTATGTTCTTGGTGGAGATTAGATCATAGGAATGATAGAGGAATACCAATAAATGTGCTTGTCATAATGAAGGTATTAACTTAAGATAGAACCTAATAGAACTCAATGTGGTCAATGGTCAAATGAGGGAATATATTGGCAAAAAGGTTAAAGCAGAGTAATTAAATGGAAATGTATTTTAAACAAAACCATTTTCAGTTAGAAGGAAGCTGCAAGTATGACACTCGAATGAAGAGGACAACCAAAAGCATAAAGTAAATTTAATGAAGAAAGATGTCAGTCACATGCTTTAATTACAGAATTGATATATGGGAGACTGCACTGCTAAAATGATATGCCTAGGGGAATGGAAATATGATTTCGTAGTTGGAAATGAATAATTAGCTTTCTCCATGCATAAAGAGCTGTATACTAAATCAACATAAGGTTAACACAACAAAGGTAAAGTAACACTAGTCTATTCATGTAAATTTTGCAGGAAAGGGATATCACATAACAGCTTTTATCCCCTCATCGAGGGCTACTGGGAAGTTGTGTATGGACTAAGCACTACCTGCACAAATTACAAGTTTTTAACCAACACTCAAAACCAGAAAATTGAGGACATTACCCACCAAAGATAACCATGTACATAAATATAAATGAAACAAACAATGGGATTTAGCTGTAAGACAATTATCATATAACTTCATTAAAACCATAGTTTGTCATTCTCATTGCAATACTTACCGTAGCATATACATCAACAATATCTGCATTCCAAACCTTCTGTAACATCTTGAATTTATTCTTCAAAAATTCTTTGAGCACATGGTAAGTTAAAAGAAATAAAGTGGTGAATTTTGGGATAAAGGAAGGAGGTGAAAATATCTTCTAAAAAATTATTAGAATTTTGGCTAGTTGAGGCCAAAATTAATTAAGAAAAATGCCAAGAGGCTTCAAATAATTGAGAAAAAAATAAGAACAGTTTATCTTAAGGTTGAAAAAGAATTATAGAAATGGTTTTATGCCCTAAGGAATGAGAATTACCCACTAAAGAATATTTTACAATCATTATGTTCAAGAAAAGGGAATTTTCTTGGGAAATTAAGAGGAGGAATTGGCTAGGCAAATTTGAGGAATTAGAAATGAGAAGAATAAGTTTTAGATGGGGAGCCTAATATATAAGTTTTCGAGAAAAGCACAATAGGATGTTTGATGTTAGGGAAAAAAAGTGCAAGTTCTGAGCCTAATATACAAACCGAACCTAACAAACAAAGTATGAATTATTAGTAACCACACATAGCACAGATGTTGGAATTCACTTAGATAGAAAAAGGAAACATATAAAGTTTAAACACTCCAGAACCATAAAACCAGTGCCATTGAGGAAGGAAGTGGCTAATGAAGCACTATATTGCGTTAACTCGCCAAGATGACTAGCAAACATAAGAGAAATCATCTGTAAACTAAATACAAACAAACTTGCACAAATCATAGGTCCTACCATCCATAGCTATTTCTTTGGTTCTCTCCTAATTTCCCAACTCCACATCCTCATTTCTTAATTACTCGACATAATACTTCTTCTTTTTGGTGTGTGGAAAATATCGCCGATATTGTGGGATGTGATGTGAACATATCAAATGTGTGAGTTCTTTGTTCGAAAAATTAGAATGAAGGAAAGATCCGTGGTAACACGAAAATTAACACAAACTTTAAAGTTTAAACCATTCATAGAAAGTAGGGAGAATTCTAAAACAATATCTTTTGAAATTTAAAATGCCAAATAAGTGATTTTCTATAAAATTGAGTTGTGAAAACTATTACTCTTATAGGTAAATTCATTACTCTTATGGATAACAAGACTGATTTAAGATTTTAAATTTCAAAAGATATTTAAATAGAATTTTCCTTAGAAAGTATGCATAATTTATTTTTAATTTTTTTAAAAAACGTTTGTGTGAGTTAAACAATAAATATAGTGTAAATAAAATTTTTAAGAAATACAGTGAATCTATTATACTCCAACGAGATATGAAATGAGTTTAATTGATATTGGTGTTGATTTTATAAATTACACTTAAAAAAATAATGATATAAATGGATAATGTTGTAAATATTCATATGTCAATGTTTTTTTTTTTTGGGCATTAAACAGTGATTTTCATTACTTCTAATAACCAGACATGTACATTCAGCAGAAACAAATCAGAATACAGCACAACACCACCCGAAACATCAGCCATAACAGAAACCAACACCAGATACAGAAAAAAAAAAACCAGCAGCATGCCAAGGAATAAAACCAGAAACCTAACAATTAAAAAAACCAGAAGCGTGACCAGAAAAAAAAAACCAAAAACTTGACAAATTAAAAAAAAATTTCAGCCAATATCTCCCAACCATCTCCAGTCTTCGGCCAGGACAGATAGCAAGGGAAAATGGGGATGTTCCACCCAATCTTTTGAGCACTTCTCCTTCATAGCATAACCAGCACACCAATTGGCGGCCCGATTGCTTCTTCTTGGAATCCACTCAAATAGGACTTGCCCATGAGCTTTACCCAGATTTACTATCTCTTCCACTATATTCAAGCATTCCCATTCTGGGCATTCTATATTTCCATTTATCGTTTGAATAAGTAGAAGACAATTAGTCATAATTTTTGCTGAATGGTACTTCATCAGCAAACCTCCTTTTAGAGCTTGCATAATAGCTATGGCTTCAACCATGAAGGGTGAGTCCACTTCCACCATCTTACTTTCCAGCCATACACATTTACCTTCTTTATCTCTGCCAATTATCATTGTCCCTTCATTCCCACTCACATTATCAAAGGCACCATCACACCAGAACAGCATATCAAAATAATACATATGCACACGGTCATTCATTTCAGAATTTTCTGGCTTCTGCATAAACTCGCCAGCCTTAGATTCAGTGTTCTATATCTCATTCCAGCCATTTGCTTTCCAGAAAGACTCATTTAGACTTACAGTAATCTAAATGACCATCATAGGATCATATACTTTTCCCTCAAACACAAATGCACACCGAGTTTTCCATATTTGCCATAATAAACATGCAATAAGCGCCTTTGCTTTTTCCAAACACTCCTCATCATTTAAGATCTCTACCAGCCATTTATCCATTCTAGGTATTCTTTTAGCATCAGATTTTAGGCTTAGAGAGCACCCAAACCACACTACTTGGGATTTTTCACAAAGAAGCAACATGTGCTCTAGAGTTTCAAGATCAGCATTACATACCAAGCAAATAAGAGAGGAAACACACCTTTTATGCCATAATGCTTCTCTGGTTGGGACTGCACATTTTACTACTTTTCATAAAAACAAACTCACTTTTTGGCACTTTCAGCTTCCAAATGCTAATCCATAAGCTTTCATCAATTGAGTCTGATCTGCTTGGCCTTGATTGAGCGATAGGATGATTCTTTTTCACCCATTTATATCCAGCCTTCATCGAATAAATTCCATTCTTCCTTCCAGTCCAGAAAATGTTGTCTTCTCTAGGTCTACTAGATAATGATATCTTGCTGATTGCCTTCTCTTCCTCAACTGAGATGATACCTTTTACTTTCTCTAGATTCCAGTCGGTAGGGGTGATTAATTCAGCAACACCCCAACTCCCTATCACTTGATTAGGCACACCAGATTCTAGCTTGTAATTAGGGAGAGACGAAATCCAGGGATCCACACAAACATGCGTGTTCAAGCCATTTCCCACACTAAAACAGATTGAGTCTTTCAAGATATCCTTCCCAGCCAGCAAGCTCACCCATGCCCATTAAGCTCTCCCTCCTTTATTAGCCTCCAGGAAATTGCAATCTAGGAAACATACCCCTTTAACCACCCTAGCCCACAAATCTTCAGGATCTTGAAGCAATCTCCAGCCTTGCTTAGCTAATAAAGCCATGTTAAACTAGTGGAAGTCTTTGCATCCCAAGCCACCATTTTTTTTATTCCATTAGAGAATTCCACCTCACCTAATGTATTTTATTTTCTGCCCTTGTTGCCCCTACCAGAATTTAGCTAACATGCTATCTAATTCTTTACATGTTACCATAGGGAATAGGAAGCTAGACATAGGAAACACAGGAATAGCACTTGCTACTGCTTTTATCACCACCTCCTTACATGCCATTGTTAATAAGCTCTGTTTCTAGCTCTGCAACTTTTTTCTAACTCTATCTTTTACAAAACATAAAGCTTCATTTTTTGATCTCTTCCATAACATCAGCAATCCTAAATATTTCCCTGGCTCTGTGGCTTCAACAACGCCCAGAATATGAGTCAGTCGATTCCTCAGTTCCACATCAGTATTTTTTGAGAAAAAATCACATGATTTCTGCAAATTTATCTTCTGTCCAAAGGCTTCACGATAGCATTTTAACAATTTATTTATCATCTCCACATTATCTTCCTTTGCTCTTAGGAATAGAACAGAATCATCAGTGAAGAAGCAATGAGTTATACTTGGAGAAATCCTACTCAATTTAATGCCTCTAATTATGTTGTTTTTAGCACAAAAGATTAACAGCCTAGACAACACATCAGAAACAATAATGAATAGGTACGGCGACAATGGGTCCCCATGCCTTAGTCCTCTTTCTGGCTGAACCGTAGCAATAATTCTACAAGATAGAAGAAGATTAAACTTTACCGAGCTGATGCATGCATAAATTCTCTCCACCCATATTTCATGAAAGCCCATGCACAATAATACAGCCTTCAGGAAGTCCCACTCAACTCTGTCATGCCTTATTCATGTCTAACTTTAGTGCCATTTCATATTTACTTCCAGATTTTATAGCCAAATAATGAAAGGCTTCATGTGTGATGACAATATTATCAAATATCAACCTCCCAGGCACAAAAGCTCTTTGGTTCAGGGTAATTATCTCCTTCAACATGGATTTCATTCTATTCATTATGACTTTAGAGAACACTTTATAAGAGAAATTGCATAGTCCTATGGGTCTAAACTGGTTCAACTTATTAGCATTATCTACTTTAGGTATCAATACCAAATCAATCTCATTCAACTTTTCTAACAAAAACCCATTCTCAAAAAAAAATTTCATTAGATAGCATAACTTCTCTTTCACAATATCCCAGATTTTTTGATAGAAGATACCTGAGAATCCATCTGGGCCAGGTGCTTTCAGAGCTCCCAGTTGAAAAGCCGCATCCTTAATTTCTTTACTCTCTACCTTTTTTAATAACTTGTCATTCATACTCTTGTTCACCACTGGATCCACAAATTGCAGAATCAAGCTGAAATCCCTCTAACCATCTGAAGCAAATAAGTCTTTAAAATATTCTGCAAAAGCCTTTCCTATTTCCTCTTGATTATCTAGCCATTCCCCGCTTTCATTTCTGATCCGCAGAATTTTGTTCTTCCTTCTTCTTTGTAATGTGGATTGATGAAAAAATATGGTGTTCTAATCCCCTCCTTTCAGCCACTGCACTCTAGACTGTTGAGCCCAATACTTCTCCTCTTTATTCCACAAATCTTCTAATTCAGCAGAAATAGCCATTGCATTTTTTGCTTCATCTGGCCCCTATCCTGATGCATAGCATTCTTTGAATTTGGCTAGTAATTCTTCCATTCTTTTTTTATTTCCAGCAAATCTGTTTCTGCTCTATCTCACCTAAACCTTTTTTACTCTCTGCAAACTAGCACCAAAATCCTCAACCAGATCTGAGTTGCACCCCCATCCTCCTTAATTTTCCTAAACCAGATGATAAAATTTAAGTTCATCTGTCCAAAAGCATTCAAACCTGAATCTCCATGGTGTTTTAGCCTCCTGGTGTTCAGAGTCCAGTAATATAAGGCAGTGATCAGACCCTACAGCCTCTAGGATAAACCCTTGAGCTTTCATAAATTTCTCATTCTAGCTAAGGTTACACACAATCTTATCCAATTTTTCCAGAATTAAAGCTTCACCATGTCACTTGTTCATCCATGTGTACATCCCACCTTTCATATCAATTTCCATCATTTGAAGTTCAATCATGAATTCATTGAAGTTGTGTAAGTCATTGGAATCATACACTCTTCCCCCTTCCTTGTCAGAACTGTATAGCATATCATTGAAATCTCCCATGAACACCCAAGGATTATTTGCCCCTGAATTCAATGCCTTCACCCTCTCTCACCATTTCCTCCTAATTTTTTCTTTCTAGAGGTCCATACACAAATGTTATATACTCCACCTCTCTCCCTACAAATCCATCCACTCTTATGTGAATAAATTTTTTCGTGCTACTCACAAAAGAGATACAAACTATCTCAGTAAACCATAAAGCCAGACACCAGATTTCCCAACTGGCTCCATATAAAATCCTCCCTTCATTTTGAATTTTTTTCCTTATTTTTTTAATATTTTCATTTTCATTCTTGTTTTTGAAAGGTACACAACAACAGGGTAATATTTTTTTCACTAAATACTTCAGATGACGAATTGCCAAGGTAGTACCTAGACCTTGACAATTCCATGCTATAACAATCATAATCCCTCGGTGGCTGTGTCTGGCCAGATACCAAACCTTGCCTCTTTAGCTGTAAAAGTCACTCCATCCCAATCAATAGCTTTAAGACATCCGCCTTCTACCTTTGCCATCCCTATAGGAACATCCATAAGCCCCTTCACCTCAAACTTCCTCATCACAATCTTTTTTTTTTCATTTACCTCTTTTCTCATTCAGCTCAAAAATTCCCTCCATAAATCACAATTCATTTTACTCCATTAATGTTCCGCCAGTCTGCTCCTCCTTGTCTATGAATCGACTTTTTTTTAACTTCGGCTAACACCATTCTTTCACTGCCCTTCTCTTCAAACTTACCCTTTCAAGCTTCCCCACCAGTACCTCTTCCATTTTAGGAGACTTACATGGCACCATCATATTATCAACTCTCTTTTGTACCTTACTCTCCTCATTTTTAGGCATTCCAGCCATAAGCCCATAATAATCTACATCTTCAATACAATTTCCTTCACCATCCACAAAAACACTTTTATCCTTCCACCATTTAGTCTTCCAACATACCTCCTTCCTAACGTTTGTATTCAAATTCATAGTCATCACCTGATTACTCATACCATCAGCCAGGATAGCCTTTTGATTTTCTCCTGCTACTCTTATGTCATACATCCCCATGTCCCTCCATCAACCCCTTCCTTCATCATTTCCCCTTCCTCCATTTTCCCACTTCCTCCCACTCCACTATTGGCCGAATCCTCCCTTGATGGATCTCTGTAATTATTTCTACTTTGCTGCATTCCCCTTTGTGTTCTAAGAAAATCATTAATGTCTATTATCTCAGTCACTGCTCTTACCATTGGTACTCCCCATCCCCCACTATATGGCATACCTATAACTTAAGAACAGGTTTTAGACTCATGTCTTATACGCCCACACGAGAAACAATAGTGATGAAGCCTCTCATATTTTACTTCCACCCATAAAATAAAACCATCAAGTCTGACTATTTGGAAACCTATTATTATTGGCTTAGTGATATCTATTTCTACCCTTGCACGAACAAAATTTTGAGCTAAACTTCCATTTATTCATGGATTTTCAGCTATTAGCACCCTACCAACTCTATTGCCAAACTTAAACACGTTGCTTAAAACCATTTCACCATGCGGTATACCATGAAACTGAACCCAAAAATTACATACCTATAGATTGACTTCCAAAAAAGCCAATTCTGATGGCCATTTCCTTACAACAATGTGGTGTCCCATGATACTCCATGGTCCTTCTCAAAAAATTCTTTCAGCATCCTACTTATTGTCAAATTTGCACAGAAACACATTTCCATCAGCATTGTCAATTTTGACTTTTCCCACAACATTTTAAACCTTTGCCGCTAGCGATATGAAAGTAGGTCTGTGAATAGCTTTCCTAGCCACCACCGAAGCAATTAAGACTTGCGATTCGACTGTTGAAACCTCCAATTCTAGTCAGTCTAACTCCATTCTTGCTGAAACAAAGAAATTTGACTCTTATCGATATCGCACTCCTGCTTCTTACAGCCACTAGCTTCAGTTACCGGCGCTTCCTTCATGCAATCACTCAAGAACGATCAATAACCCTCTCATCGCATAGCCACCATCAATCGGCCTCCAGTCACCTTGTCGTCGTACTCGCACCACCGTCGAGAAAGGGTCGTAGCTCTTACTCTCACACTTTGAGAGAGAAACCCTTGCGAAGCCAAGGGAAAAAAAGTTTACTCACACCGTTTTACTTGTCAATGTTTGTTATTGAAGATAGTTGTTTGTGCGTAATTGAAATTGTTATTAAACCGTTATTGGATCATTCGGTGAAGCTAGTGGTTAGGCCAATTTTGTCATTCTTTGGTGTATGATTCATTTGCCTCAAGCTAGTAAAGTGTGATTGTAGTTGGTCTCTCTTGATGATCGGAATTGAATGGATATGAGTTGCCTAGTAGGTTGATTTGCATGCCATTATATTGCTCTTAATTGAGAATTAATTTGCTTGCTTGCCGAGTTGGTGTGTGTGTGTTTGATTGCCCATTTTAATGCTAGCTAGCCTAGTTGGGTGGTTAGGGAGAGAATTACCATGATTGCATAAAACTAGCCAAAGTCAAACGTGCATAATTAGTCTAGGTTGAGTTGGATTGGTTAGTGTGCAAAATAGGGAATCGAGTCAGGGAACTTGTATTAGGAATTGGAATTATACATTGCTTGCTTGCGTATTTTTTTGATGGCTATGATGGAGTTCATTGACACAAGAAGGAGCTCCATATTGACCATTGAGTTCATACACACACATTTTGTAACATCCCAAAATTTTTAGGCCTAAAAATGGTATTTTTGGTAGACCGAGGGGTCATACCCTGATATTTTTTAGGCCAAAATGGGGTATTTGGGATAAATAAAAGGCCATAATCAATAGAGGAGAGAGAGATCTACTGACTTTTGGAGTAAGATCTGGGAAAGGACCTATGTGCAAAAAGTAAAAACTCAGCAAAGTTAGAAGCTGAATTTTGGACATGTCTGAAAGCCCCGAAAATTCCCATAAAATCCCAAAAATATTTTAGAGCATTCAGAACATCATGGGATAGTCAGAATGATTTTTAGAGGCCATATGAATTTTTAGTGATTTTTTTATTATTTTATTAATTTTTGGCCGGACCCGTTTTTTACCATAAATTAATTATATTAGATATTTAGAGGCCTCGTTGTTCTAAAATGGAATTGGGGAAAATTATTATGATATTTTAAAAGAATTATATGATTTACTGGAAGTCAAGAAGAAGTTCAGAGGAATTATTAAAAATTGATGAAATCGGTTTATCGCAGGTATAAGGGACTTCTTCAGAGAAAAATTAATTTTGAGAGTTCCAAAAGTTGAAAAATTATGAAATTTTTATGGTAGCATCCTGGGATATTTATAGATATTTGGACAAAGTTTAGGAAATTTTTTATGAGAAATGAATTTTCTGGATTTTTTCCATTATTCTAGCCGATACAAATGAAACAATTAGAAGAAATGAAGCCAGATGAACTCTCTGGGCCCCACAAAATGTGGTGAGAGCTTGGGAGTCTTGGAGGAGGATTTAGAAAGCTCAAGAAGGGTCAAGAAGGGACACATGTCTTGAGGAGGTGTAGA